>CM021105.1:160097601-160136749 GCA_007115665.2 Sequoiadendron giganteum
GGTTGAGGGTTGAGGGATTAAGAGGGTATAGGGGTTGAGGGATTAGGGTTGAAGGGTTGAGGGTTGAGGGATTAAGAGGGTATGGGGGTTGAGGGATTAGGAGGGTAGAGGGGTTGAAGGATTAAGAGGGCATAGGGGTTGAGGGATTAGGGTTTAAAGGTTGAGGGTTGAGGGTTGAGAGATTAAGAGGGTATAGGGGTTGAGGGATTAGGGTTGAAGGGTTGAGGGTTGAGGGTTGAGGGTTGCGGGTTGAGCGATTAAGAGGGTATGGGGGTTGATGGATTAGGGTTTAATGGTTAAGGGTTGAGGGTCCAGAGGGTATAGGGGTTGAGGGATTAGGGTTTAAGAGTTGAGGGTTAAGGGTTGAGGGAATAATATATTAGTGAGGGATTAGGGTTTAAGGGTTAAGGGTTGAGGGTTGAGGGTTGAGGGATTAGGGTTTAAGGGTTAAGGGTTGAGGGGTTGAGGGATTAAGAGGGTATAGGGTTTAAGGGACTAGGGTTTAAGGGTTGAGGGTTGAGGGATTAAGAGGGTATGGGGGTTGAGGGATTAGGGTTTAAGGGTTGAGGGTTGAGGGTTGAGGGATTAAGAGGGTATAGGGGCTGAGGGATTAGGGGTTAAGGGTTGAGGGTTGAGGGATTATGCATAGGGATCTAGGGATTAGGGCTTAAGGGCTGAGGCTGAGGGCTGAGGGCTGAGGGATTAAAGAGGGTATATGGGTTGAGGGATTAGGGTTTAAGGGTTGAGGGTTGAGGGATTAAGATGGTATGGGGGTTGAGGGATTGGGGTTTCAGGGTTATGGGTTGAGGGTTGAGGGATTAAGAGGGTATAGGGGTTGAGGGTTGAGGGTTGAGGGATAAAGAGGGTATAGGGGTCAAGGGATTATGGTTTAAGGTTAGAGAGTAGTGGGGTTGAGGGATTAGGGTTTAGGGGTTGAGGGATGAGGGTTAAGGGTTGAGGGATTAAGATTATAGAGGGGTTGAGGGATTAAGAGGGTATGGGGGTTGATGGGTTAGGTTTTAAGGGTTAATGGTATAGGGTTTACAGTTTAAGGGTCCCACTCCCTCTCTCACATCTTCCCCTCCACCATAACTAAATAAATTATTTCCCTCTCAAGTCTGTCTCTCTCGGGTCTCACTCCCCCCCATGCTACCTACACTAATCTGTGTGACTCTAATGCCCTCTCTCAAATCCCTCTTTGTCAGGCCTCACTTACCTCCCACCCTACTTTCTTAGGTCTCTCCTTCCCACCCCCTCTCTCCCACTTTCACTCCCTCTCCTTCTCTCTCAGGTGTCTCCCTCCCATCGTCTCTCCCTCTCTCTCTCTCTCTTAGGTTTCTCCTTCCCACCCCCTCTCCCTCCCCCTCTCTCTCTCTCTCTCTCTCTCTCTCCCTCTCCTCTCTCTCTCTCCCTCTCTCTCTCATTCCCTCTATCTCTCTCCCACTTTGTCTCTCTCCCTCTCTCTCAGGTCTCTCATTTTCAAAACAACATATTTGGTGCTTTCGAAATTTGGCGAGCGCCAAATGTGTTTTACCTTGAAACGGTAAAATAAGGGTTGACTTCATGATTTAGGCCCACATTCTCTTGTAATTGTGTGGTTCAGCGCTTTATCCAAGTCAGAAACACCTTTTTTTATGCAATTGACTTCATATTGTACCAATTTATGCTTGATCCATCACCTTTTTACCACCAATCTGCATCATAGACAACGTAGAAGAAGACATTTTGAAGTTTCTACATCATTTTACATTATCTGAGGTAATATATTCATTTTGGTAATATTGAAATGTTTATATTTAGTATATTTGTTTGTTTTTAACAATATAAACTAAATTTCCTTAATGATTTTATTAATCATAAAAATTGGACATAGAATTAAACATTGAATTAGATGGGATTTGCATTAAAAATTTCATTTTTTATGAGTTTGAAGAACAAAAAAATTAAAAACATGACATTTACTTATGAATTATATATTCATTGCTTATAGTAGTCCATTTCCAGCATGGCTAGTGGAATTCACTAAATTTCATTTTTTTTTCAACTAATTTGGATTTCTTTTATTTTCATCTAATATGGAAAACCTAATAGATTTCATCAATGTTAATGCAAGTGTCCATTAATTTTTTTGTTCCATAAAAAATTCACCTTCATCACATGTGCTTAGATAAATTCAAGTGAGTTGACATAGTTGTTAATGCAAGTTTTCGTTCATTCATACCATTTACCTTTCTAATAAATAAAAAAATGGGAAATTTTGTGCAATTGAGAATGCTTATTATCTTTCTAAGTTACCTCATTTACAAAGAAACAGTGAATAATTATAAGATATAGCATAACAAACCCTTCTTTGAATTCATATTCTTCATGACTTTGTTGACAGTCAAAAATATGGTTTTGAGAAAAATAAACACAAGATTCTCTAGTTTTCATTTAGGTGGAAACAAATTATACTCTAGGTTTGTGATGCAGAGCAGGGAGACAAAACCTTCAACAATCATAATTAGATCAGTTTCAAACAATCTTCAATCTCAAAAACCTCAATTCAATGTTGAACTGACCAATTCACATTCACTTCCTTGTAGCATTCACAACAAAGAAAATTGTTCATAACTTATCATATCTTAGTCATTAGAACCCTCTCTAATGCATCTAAACACTAAACCATTGCTTTAGGCCTTTCAATAAAACCACTCTACATGCATGACTAAGTCTTACACGAATAAATACATCTCCATGTCGTAAAACTCAAAAATGTCCAAAATAACATCACATGAATACACAACATGCATGGCCCACATTTTACATCTAAAACAAAACAAAGATAATCCATAAATAACAAGCTATGCTTTTCAAGAAGACTACCATTCTAAACCTCTGGAAGATTTTAACAAAACCCACCATATGTAAGTCTATTGCTCAAAGTATTGTATTCATACAATAGTCACTCCTAACAGAATGAAATAAACTCAATATTACTAGAAATTCTAATCTGTGAATTTTTCATCATAACCTTTATAAATTTCAAGTTCAATAATGCTAGTCAAAAGACACAACTTCAATGCCAATAAAATTTGTTTAAAATTCTAATATTTAATATAATCCTGCTTATAACCAAGAACAATATTACCCCCTTTCCTTAATTTGAAAGAAAATATATATAAAAGATAGAAAAACCTTTAGATTTGGTAGAGCAAGGAGACAAAACCTTCAACAATCTTCAATCTCAAAAACCTCAATAAAACTTTAAGTATTTTGCTTGAAATTGAGGGTTTGGTGTATTAGGGGTCTAGAGGTCTTGGACTTGGAAACAAATCAGGAAATTGGAGGTTTTGACACATAAAATACTACTGTTTAAGGAGTTTGAGTGAAGATCTAGTGTTTAAAAGGTCCTCTCTTTATAAATTAGGCCAATTGAATAGCCTTTTCCAAGGTGGGTCTATTGGAAGTCAATGTTGGTCCAAAGGAGTTGATACTGGGGTTTACCTATGTTTTATAACTTTAAAGTGGGTATCTTAATCATCCTTGAGTTTGTCAAGTGTTTCAAAAAATCTTGGTGAAAAGGCCCTTGAATCGGGTTACCTATGCTACAAGGGAAAGCTTGGTAGAAGTTGGGATTTTCAGTTGAACATCTGATTTTGCTTTGGAATCTGATTGATTCTCATTGATTTGGTGTATTGAATGGTTTCCATCCCTCTCTACATCAAAAATGGTGTTTCTTGGTAAGTTAAGTGATCAAGTTGTGTGTAAATCTATTAAGAGCCTTCCTCTAAATCTTTGAACAAGTTCATTGTGGATCCCTACATGTACTGCATCAGCCTCTAGCTACTTTGCCAACTCTTCAAACACACTCAAAATACGTACTCTAGTATCTAACCCTACATACATCTAACTCCATCATGTATGAAAAATATTGTGTAGCATAGACATGTTTGATAATTCCAAATAACTTGTTGCCTTCTTTCATAAAATGCTTTGGTGTGTTTCATATTTAATGAAATGTAATCAGCTATATCAATATTTTCATAAAATGCATTACTTACTTTTGTTCTATGTGTGTTTGTGAACATGTAGCATTCAAGGTCATGCTGAGGAAATGGCCAAAGCCTCTAACACTAGAAGAACGTGTAGTTAAATATGCAAGGAGAAGAGAATAAAAAAATGTAGCTCATGAAGCAAAGGAATTGCAGCCCATACAACCAAAAATTCTCGTGCAATCTAAGAGAGATGTCAAATTGGCAAAAAAAGGGAATGAATGAGGAAATTTTGTGGAAGGACAAGAATGGATACCAAAGTTGGGGGCCCATCATCATGCACATCTCCAGTTGAAGACACATCGACAACAACATTTGGTTTTCTAGGTACATCGGAAATCACATCTCCAATTGAAGACACACCATCAACAACATTGCATTTTGAAAGTACATCAGCAAACACATCTCTATTTGAAGGCACTCCACGAATGACATCTCAAGTTGGAGGTACAACATCATTTACATTGCAATCTCAAGTTATGTCATCAATTGCACCTCCAATTGAAGGTACGCGATCTATCCCCGATGTTGTTGACCTTCCCAATATTGAGAAAAATTTACATTTGAGAACTCCTAGAGTTTTGCATAGAAAACCTACATTTTTTATTGATATTGATTCCAATGTTTTTAAATGGATGCCTAATAAGATTCCAAAACATACATGTCAAAGATATGCATAGAGGATATGGAGTTTGTTTTTTGTGAAGCTAAGTGGGGGTGGAAGATGCCAACTATTTGTTGAAATGATGAGGCAACTCAAATTTAGGCCCACCATGAAGGCTCTTGGGCTAAGAGTTTTGAATGAATCAAGTGAAAATTCCATTGTAAAGAACTTGATGAGTGCATACGAGAGCGTGGGTTCCACCTCACACACGAAGGATAGTTGTGCCACACGACGTGTGATGACAACAACATTGTTTAGTATTCAAACAAGGAATAAGGTGAACCTTACAAAGGCAAGAAAGTCTTTGAAAATAATTAGATCATCTCTAATGAGAGCCAAAGGAAGGTGTGAAAGAGTGGAAGACCCAAATTGTAATGAGTTATGGTCATTTTCGGGTAGTGTGCCAAAGAAAGACGCAAGAATTGCTCAAGGCTTGAGATCTTTAATTGTGAACTATTGGAAGGATAACACAAGGAACTCTCCTAATCAAAGAGATGTTGTAAGAAGGATAATTGGTAGTAAAAACCATGAGCCACATCCAATGCATTATTTGGATACCACTCAAACCCAATTTTTTGCTGATTTTGTATAGAAGTTTCCTAAAATTAAAATATGTCAAAGGTATTTTGAAATGCCAAAGCCTTTTTATGTTAAAATAAATCACACATGCACTACTTTTAGTTTTTGGGTTCATATTGAGTTTTCTAAACATTATGATTTTTATCGACGTATATGTGTAGATATGCATACTGACAATGTTTTGTAGGAATGTAACATAATGCCTCCACCTAAACCGTCAAGGAAATTTGTGTCTTCCATTTTATGTGAAAGAGAGGATGGTCAAATTTTTTACAAAAAATCATGTTTGGATGGTATGTGTGATCATTGTGGTGGCATGCAATATTTGCCAATTTTCCAACACATGGCTAGTACACACACAATTGGAGACAAAATTGTGGAATTTGGCAAATATAAGATAGTGGCATACAGTCTAAAAGATGGGAAAGAAGAAAAGAAGTGTGAATTGGTCAGTGATATGATTCCAGTGTATCAGTTTATGGGAATTTTTTGTGATCAGGTGGTCTATGATTATGAAAGGCATACACACAGAGAACAATGGTTGGACTCATAGTTCAAGTTATGCAAGGACACATTTCCACTTCATCATATCATTTCAGTTGTCGACTTCGCTGAGAACTACACACTAAGCCAACATAACAAGGTGCAATCACAGAACTACAACTCCATGTAGGTTGATATATTTGTGCATATAGCATTCATTCATGCAAATGATAGTACAGAGGAAAATAGGAAAGTATTGAGGGAGTATCACTTTTACATCAGTGATGATCGCACACATTCTATAGAGTTTGTGCAAGGTTGCTTTCATATGTTCTATGTCGATTTGGCTAGTAGGGGCATATCATTTAGTTAGCATATCATATGGTCAGATAATTGTACATCACAATTCAAGAATGCCAGAATGTTTTACTGGTTGAGCAAGACGCATAGGATTAGTGGTGTTCAACATATGTGGAACTTCTCAGAGGCTGGGCATGGAAAGGGGGAGCATGATGGAGCTGGTGCATGTATCAAAAGAGCCCTAGCACGAGAAGAGCTAAAGTACACAAATAGTGTAAAGTTGACAGATGCAAGATCAATTTTCCAGTGGTGCAATGGTTCAATGGGTCCAAGTAGTGAAGCTAATTCTTTAGTTCATATATTTTTTCATTTAGTAGATGATACTAACATTGCAAAATATGAGGATTGTTGTACACTAATAGGATCGAGTGAGCTACACTCTTTTAGAAGCTCCAATGCAGGTACATGGACTATCCATACAAGGAAGATGGCATGATTTTGTTATGCATGTACACTTTAATCATGGAATGATTGTGAGTCAACATAGTGGGTTGATGAATGGTCTGTAAGAAGTCTAACCCCACTTGACACTTATCAGCTCCCGACGACTCTACAAATCACGAAGATGCAATCATCCATTGACTTTGATCATGTATCAGACCTACTAGAATGAGGTAATATATCTTACTTACAAGTTTTATTATGTTTCTCAGTAAATACATCAAACAATATGAGCATATCAATGCAGGGAACCTTTATGTGGTGATTGCAGATGAAGACAATGAAGAGGGTACAGATTATTACCTATTCTGTTGTATTGAGGCCAAAAACAAATTGGAGTCCCCAATTATAGATGGAGAAAACATAGAATATCCTACATGTTCGGTGGTTGTTATTGGAACATGGCTTCGAAGGTATCCAGTTAAGAATGTTGCAATTTGGTTGTTTGAGGACTTCAACACGCATTGAAAAATTCTTCACTACTTGAATGTTGTTGTCGCCACCAATGTTCATTTGATCAAATATAACAGCAGACCTGCGAACAAGAACTTGTCAAAAGTGTGTGAGTCTAACCATGAGACAATACTCGAAAAAATAAAGAGTAGAGCAGACCCAGATGGTTCCCTGGATTGATTTGTAAGTATGCACATTGAATTTGTAAAGTCATGTTATTGATCACTCTTTTGGACCAACACCTTGAAATAAGGCTTTTTCACCAATAGTGTTTGATGTCATATGCATTTATGACTATCATTGATCCTTTTATGATTGTGATTGTAGGTAATAATGAAGTTTATCAAACTATATAAGAAAAGAACATCGGTTGGTGGTGCAAGTGTTCAGTGGTATGAGAAACATCAGTTTCTAGTAAATTTTATGGTTGTCAATCTTCTCTTTCTTTTCCATCTCCTAGATTTATTGGATTCTTATATGCTACATGTTTTATGTTAAGCCTCTCAGTGATATATTTGAAATTTATATGTAGGGTCATCGAGCGATGATAAAGTAGTGAAGGGGCACATCACCATTGTAGGACCTTCAATCAACCTCCTTATCTAGCATGCATGAAGGTGATAGTAGGTCTCGTCAGCTGCATGACTGACATTATTTAGTTATTGCTCTTTTAATGAATTTTATGTGAGTCTATGTCTAAGATTGAGAGGCTTTTGCAGGTATTTTGTGGACCAAATTCCTATGATAATACACAACCACAGAGAGGCTACTACCCATATGCTCCATAGGGAGTAGGGGATGTACATTTTTTGAACCATTTTGGAATGTAAATAACTGGGCCAGTTGACGTGGAATGGAGAAACAAAACTGGACAACAACTTCTTTTGTTTCTTCTCAAGTATAATATATTCCATGATCTATGCTGAAAATGGGAGGATTATTTCCCTGCATGTATTGATACAAGTATTGAAAAATGGGAAGATTTTCAAGATGTTCTTCCATAACTATTGTAGTATTTATCATTGACTTAGTGTATTTTTTTATATAAAAAATTTATGAGAAATTAATACATGCAAATGTGTATATTCCTTAATATATGCCTCAATTAAATGTGTATATTACATTTAAAATTAGTTGTAATGCTTCATGGTTTAAATTTAAAGTTGTCTTCAAGGAAAAACATGTGGATTTATGAGTAAGAATGAAATTATGTCTAATATAATTGTAGAGAAGCATATTTTATTGCCCCTATTGATGCAGAGGTGGTGGTAACCCAAGACACAAATTAACACAACTTATCTCAAATATGCCAAGAAAGACATCAAATTTCAATTAACTCAACCTTGTAAAATAGCATCAAACTCAACAAGAACCCTACATAGGTTTTCAACATCCAAGCGATGATAATTAAATCAGCTTTGCATAATCCCCAAGGCAGATTCATTGAATTCCTCAAAACTCACCTTTTGTCAATCCTACCAAATTGGCAAGCTAGTGAACTCACTGGCTTGCCAAATCCATAGGGTTGACAAGGTAGGGGTAGCGTATGCCTCATAGAAATCGATGCAACCTAGGTCATCTCTAACATACCTTAGGGTATGACATTCAACCAAACAACTACTATGGACCAATCCACAACACCACAAGAGGACCTAATGAGGTTGTTCCAAATAAGAACCATGATGCAGAGTGGATCAACCAAATAGGAGAGATGACACAACTTCTCTCAAATATTCCCAATTGCACATAAATTCACCAAACTCGCAATAGGGTAACCTTGCCACTTGACATGGGATTTTTGCCAATCAGACTGAGATAGAGGTTTACACCAGATTTGTTACCCAAGAAAATGTTTTTCCTTACCACTCTAGGACATAACACTATAACTTGCACCTAAGGAATTCCATTTTCTCATCGTTCTAGCCTTAGGCCTATTTTACCCTTAACCCTTGTAGCACTGCCCAATAGGACAGTCAAGACAAAAACCTCATATAAGCCTGTACCAGGCCCAAACCGCTGAATTTGGACAACAAATGGATACCCCTAAAAATTCTTAAAGCCTCCATTCTTGATGACCAAAGGTAAAGTCACAACAAGCCAAATGGTAATATATAGTGGGTGGAAGGCTTAATATTGCATTTTAATGCACTCAAAACCCTTAAAATAGGGTATTCAGACTGACCCTTAGTAATTGGCTTCTAAAATGCATAAAATAACTTGAAATCCAACCAAACTATAACTAAAATGGAGTTAAGTCTGTTTCCCACCTAATTCCATCGAAAAGAGAGCACAATCACTCTGAGATAGGTTCAATTGACTCGATCCCTTAAGGGTCTAAAGTGCAATAGGGAATCAATATTTGACAGGGTATTACTTGTAAACCGTGGTGATTACAAAATCTTTTTCTATACCTATGAGATCAAATTGGGCCCCTCTATAGTAACCTCTCTTGGTTTTCACTATCTCAGAGGCATTTTCCTGTCGTGGCGAATTTTCACTCGAGGAAAAAGTTGTCAAATGCAAGTAGTTGAAAGTTCCAAAGTGGTGCAACTTTCATTCTTCATCTTGTGTGACCAAATGGATTGTTCCAACACATCTAGGTGGGTATTTTTACACTAGCCATGGTCCTCTTTTGCACCCAAACATGTGAAATCGCTCTGAGCTACATTCAACTAGATCGATCCCTTAAGGGTCGAAAGTGCCAAATGGCTGCAAACTTTAGCATGCTATTACTCGGACACCGTGACACCTAAAATTTTTTTATGTTATCATATGAGATCATGTTGGGTCCCTCTACAATAACCTCTCTCGGTTTTTCTATCTCAGAGGCATTTTCCTGTGGTGGCGAATTTTCAGTCGGGGAAAAAGTTGTCAAATGCGTAGTTGAAAGTTGCAAAGTGGTACAACTTTTGTTCTGCATCTCATGTCACCAAACGGCTTGCTCCAACATGTCCAACTAGGTACATTTATGCTAGGCATGGTCCTATTTCACACCCAAACACATGAAATCGCTCTGAGCTACGTTGAACCGAATCGATCCCTTAAGGGTCTAAAGTGCAAAATGACTGTGAACTTCAACATGCTAGTATTCAAACACCATGATGCTTATAAACTTATTTTTTGATCCTATGGGATCATGTTAGGCCCCTCTACAATAACCTCTCTTGGTTTTTGCTATCCCAGAGGAATTTTCCTATGGTGGTGAATTTTCACTCAGGGAAAAAGTTGTCAAATGCAAGTAGTTGAAAGTTGCAAAGTGGTGCAACCTTCGTTCTGTAGCTCGTGTGACCAAAAAACTTATTCCAATGCATCTGAGTGGGTATTTTTATGCTAGGAATGGTCTTGTTTTGCACCCAAACACGCGGAATTGCTCTGAGCTACGTTCAACCGGATCAATCCCTTAAGGGTCCAAAGTGCAAAATGGCTACAAACTTTAGCATGTTATTATTCAGACACCGTGATACTTAGAAACTTATCGTCTAATCCTATGAGATCATGTTGGACCCCTCTACAACAACCTCTCTCTTTTTTTGCTATCTCAGAGGCATTTTCTTGTGGTGGCGAATTTTCACTTGGGGAAAAAGTTGTCAAATGCAAGTAGTTGAAAGTTACAAAGTGGTGCAAATTTTGTTCTGCAGCTCATGTTACCAAACGGATTATTCCAACGCATCCAGGTGGGTACATTTATGTTATTCATAGTCCTCTTTTTCACCCAAACACGCAAAATTTCTCTGAGCTACATTCAACCAGATCGATCCTTTAAGGGTCCAAAGTGCAAAATGGTTGTGAACTTTAGCATGCTAGTATTCGGACACCGTAATGCTTAGAAAATTATTTTCTAAGCCTATGGGATCATGTTGTACCCCTCTACAATAACCTCTCTCGATTTTTGCTATCTCGGAGGCATTTTCCTGCGGTGGTGAATTTTCACTCGGGGAAAAAGTTGTCAAATGCAAGTAGTTGAAAGTTGTAAAGTGGTGCAACTTTTGTTCTGCAGCTCTTGTGACCAAATGAACTATTCCAACATGTATGAATAGGTATTTTTATGCTAGGAATGGTCCTCTTTTGCACTCAAACATGCGGAATCGCTTCGAGCTACGTTTAATTGGATCGATCCCTTAACGGTCCAAACTGCAAAATGGCTGCAAAATTTAGCATGCTATTACTTGGACACCATGATGCTTAGAAACTTTTCGTCTGATCCTATAAGATTGTGTTAAGCCCATCTACAATAACCTCTCTCAATTTTTTCTATCTCGGAGGTATTTTCCTGTGGTGGAAAATTATCACTTGGGGAAAAAGTTGTTAAATGCAAGTAGTTGAAAGTTGCAAAGTGGTGCAACTTTCGCTATGCAGCTCGTGTGACCAAACGAACTATTCCAATGGATCCAAATAGGCATTTTTATGCTATTAATTCTTCTCTTTTGCACCCAAACATGCGGAATCACTCTGAGCTACATTCAACCAGATCGATCCCTTAAGGGTCCAAAGTGCAAAATGGTTGCAAACTTCAACATGCTATTAGTCGGACACCATGATTATTAGAAACTTCTCATCTAATTCCTCAAGATCGCGTTGGCCCCCTTTACAATAACCTCTCTTGGTTTTCACTATCTCGGAGGCCTTTTCCCATGGTGGCGAATTTTCACTTGGAGAAAAATTTGTCAAATGCAAGTAGTTGAAAGTTGCAAAGTGGTGCAACTTTCATTCTACAGCTCGTGTGACAAAACTAACTATTCGAATGCATCCAAATAGGAGGTTTTACGCTAGGCATGGTCCTCTTTCTCACCCAAACATGCAAAATCGCTCTGAGCTACGTTCAACCAGATCGATCCTTTAAGGGTCTAAAGTGCAAAATGGCTGTGAACTTCAACATGCTCGTATTCGGACATCGTGATGCTTAGAAACTTCTCATCCAAGCCTATGGGATTAGTTGGGCCCCTCTACAATAATATCTCTTGGTTTTCACTATCTTGGAGGTATCTTCCCATAGTGGCAATTTCTCGCTTGGAGAAAAAATTGTCAAATGCAAGTAGTTGAGAGTGTAAAATAACTTTATAGGAATTTTGTCACCATGAGACCACATTTATTTGAGGCATATTTTGAACTAGTTCACTTCCTTGTCTATGGCTTGTCATGGAATTCCATCACCACATTTATTTGGTGCATTTTTTCAAACAATTTACTACCTTGTCTATGCTATTTCTTACTATTATGTTTTTGATATATTTTTTCGAAGCATCCATAGCTTGTTCAAAATCACTTGTTTTAGGATTTTAGCCATAGCAACAAAGCAGTGAACTATCTGAGAATATTCTTTGGTAGACATGTATGAAAAATGTGGTAACATAGACAAGGCAGGGAACTATTTGAAGAAATACATCAAATAAATTTGGTCTCATAGAATGCCATGATAAGAAAATGTAATTGGCAGCTGCTCCTAGTTATTAGTTATGCAATGTGAATAAATTGCATAACTGCTTAGGTTGACTTTGTACAAACTATATTGTAATTGAAATTTGGTCATCTATCAACATCTACTTATTAGTAATGCAAAGTGAATTAATGCTTTGACTTTGAAAGATGTGCAATGCAATGTAATCAACGATATGAATATAAACTACTAAAATCCAATTTTTACAATTCATTAGTTAAAATATTTATTTTATTTGCTCTCTATATCTATATATGCTATGGAAATACCTTTCAATTTTAAAAAAAAAGGTTTTTATATTTTTTTGTACAATTTTTCCCAATTTTTTCACAAAGTATTATACTTTTGGTTTGTCAAATTTTTCCCCAAAAGATTTTTTTTGCTATGCATTGGAAGTATGAAGCATATACGTGAATACACACAATATAGGTGAAGCATACATGTGAATAAGTGAGGCACAAGTAATTGAAACATTCCAAAGGATACAAACCACCATGAATGGAGCTTATTTATACAATACACTTTAGATGGGGCTTATTGAGAATTCGACAATAATTAATTAAGCATTAGATGTAAACAAAATCCATGCCTACAACATTCAAGCATACAACTTACACGATACGCATGATAACATCATTCAAGAATGGCAATAGAAAAATAAGAGTTTCTTTAATCAAAAATCTGAAAGGCTATACAATGATATATATTGATAAAAGTATATACAATATATACAAAAAAACAATATAGGCTTAGTACAAAGGAGTCATATGGACATAAACTATCATGTATATATCGATAGTACAAAACATATGTTCCAAAATGTGACATAGGAATACAAAAAACAACACTAATACATAGTAATTTCCCTCTAGGGGGAGGAGATAGATCCCGTGTTACCTTTGAAATTTGGGTGGATGGAGTGATTGTTCCTTCTCTTGTCTTTTGAACATGCTCGCTAGTCCTCCTCTCTTCACTCTAGACCTTCAAATGATACAATTAAAAGTAAAGATGTTAAAACATATAAATTGAATTGTGGAATGGCATATAACAAAATATATAATCACTTACCGCATACATGTAGTCATCATGCACATTTACAGCATCACCACATCCACAATCTAGAGTGAAAACCACCTGTAGAAACCATGAAGATAGAAATTAAAATACATAAAAGTATCATGAATTTTTTTTATAATAGACAATAAAAGAGAAAATATAATGTCAAATCGACTAATCTATTCCATACCTCTCTCAATGGAACAAAACTGGCTATTGTTGTAGCAACTGCATAGTCCATCATGCCACCATCACCAAGGCTATCTCTTGTCAACATCTACAAATGAAATGATATCTCAGGTATCATGTTGATATAAAGACCAAGAGGGGATAATGAAACATAAGGTGAAATAAGAGAGGGTAATGGGATGGGAATAGAAGGGTGATGCAGAGAGGGGGCTCAAGCTCATTCAAAGTGACAAATTGCATTCAAGAGACATCTAAAAAGATTAAAATGTCCTATTAGAGTTATCCAAACAATCCTCAAAGCTTGACAACAATCGAAAGTCTAACTTCTCACTTTCACCCATGTAACCTAACAGTGGTGCAAACTCAGTTTTAGGCCTTTAACTCCCATGCTTTCCAAAACACTTGACAATCATAAGGTGGATTCTGATAAGCCATTTTAGAGTTATATAACATATGTCTTAACTAGATACAAGTCTTTTGGACCAATCCCTTGAAATTAGACCCTCAAAGTTGTCCTAAGCCATGAATTAGTCCAAATTTATAAAGCAACATACCTTTAAACTTAACATAGACCCTAGACCCAAGGCTCCATCTTCATGTGTTTTTCTTCACAAAACTCATCAAGATAGTAGGTTTATCATCTTAGTTCCTTCTCCAAAACTCTAATCATGCAACCCAAAACCTACTCAGAATCCCTAGGGATCATTACACTAGTTATAGTAGGTACAGTCGGTGTAAGGGACCTTAAATCATGATTTTGGTTACAAAACCCTAAAATAGTGTGTCTTCGGCCTGTCATAGGAAAACAAGGATATTTACCACAAATCACAATGGATCTCCCTCAAACCTATTCCAAAAGATTGTTAACACCTACCACCACAAAGTAAAATGATTTACATGGCACAATGAATCTATACGGGCTTGTACAGGCCTACAAATGAAAAGAAAACTCAAAAATTTGATGAAAAACATAGATATTCTTATTGCCAATGCTTCAAACTTCAAGCCTACATTACAAAACGAGTCGTCATGCCTTTTTAAAGGATTCTCCTCATCAAACCAATGCCCAATTTCCTTACAACTACTTTTTAAACCTCTCATGACCATTGCATTACAAATTTGTTGCATTTATGCAACTCACAAATTTAGCACTTTCAAAGTTTGACTCTTTATATTTTCCTAGACCCTCTTAAACACCTAAACTATTACAAATAGTCTAATGATACCTTATTCAACTAAGAAATCATGACTTACTCAAAAAAACATCATCCTATCTACCTTGACACCCCTTGTCAACTTTGAGAATTCCTTCCACATGATTTGCAAACCTTACAAGATGAATACAAAATCCCCTCAAAGTTGATCAATTACAATAGAATGGTCACATTGGACCTTATTAAGACTCAAGGACTCAACTCAAACATCCTAACACACCTTGCCTATCTGATGCAGAGTGGCAAGGAAGGTAAACACACAACTATGATGGCAAAGAAAATCCAGTTCAATGCTTCTCTCAAATACTCTTACAAGGAGTCATAAACTCCATTATTCTTTAAATGATCAGCCCCCACACACCTAGGTTTCATAACTCAGACCACCCACAAAACTTCAAAGAATTTGGATCATGTCACATTAGGACAAAACAAGGTTCAACAACCCTCTAGCACTTAGGTTTCAACAAACAACTATCACTATGGTGATTTAGACCTCACTCCCTCTTAATATTACAAGAATATACTTTCCATCCCACCAATATTTAGCAACTCTACAATGTGTGGATGGAAGAAACGCCCATAATTCACTCAAAACCGTGAATTTGAGGGTTTTTAGACCAACCAAGAGTAAAATTAAGATATCTCCCTTGATACTGAATGAAATCTCATCACTCCAATGCCAAAAGAAATCTTATTCAATTACCTATCCAACCATTACAAGATTGGAGCATTAAACAACACGTATAGACCGTACCAAGTACATGATCAATAATTTCTTCAAGAAAACATAGAAATCAGCAAACTCTTTATTGAAAACTTCTTCCAAACTTCAAGAACAGCTTTGCCTCGACCAAGAGAGTCATTTATGAGTTTAGTATACTTTCCCTTTAGAAGTATGTCCTTCTACAAGTGAGCCATCACCAAATCTCCAACCTTTTATTGAACATCCCTCTTCTTCAAATCTGCTCTTTCTTTGTACTTCTCAACATTCTTTTGTAGAGTTTCCTTCACTTGTTGATGGATATCCCTGATTGCAACAACAAAGTCCTCTCCTTTAGAACTATAGAAGTTGATAAATCCAAATTCACAGTCCCCAAGAATCACTTGCATGCAATCACCTGTCACATGCAACCGATATCTAGAACAAACAATAAGATGTTTTGTAAACTCTCAAGCAAGAGTGTGCAAGCTCAAAACCAGAAAATGATTATTGAATAATATGATAATTACAATGTGATCAATCCTTATGGAGGAGATCAAGAAAACCTAAAATTAGGAAACCCTAAATGAAACCCCAATGTGCACACTTAATAATTAATAAATAATTATTAATGTGCCTAATTTTAGCTTAAGCAACCTAAACGAATAAGTGACTTAATTAATTAACCAATACGATTAAATTAATTAAGTGGAATAACTTATTACTCTAACACCCCCTTTAAGATGAACTTAGGGAGTAGCTAAAACACTAGAAAAAAGATGCATGAAAGCAAAGATACATGAAAGAACCCCCCCAGAAGAGAGGAATAAATAGACCACATAGCCCCCCCATAATGAAGTAGCTCCAAAAGGACTGAAGAAACCACATCTCCTAAAAGAAGTGAGAGGGAAGAGGCTGAATGAATGCAATCTCTTAAGCTGAAGTAGGTGTAGCCCAAGATGTCTCCATAGAAATAGGTGTGACCTCAACAAATGAAGAATTCAAATTAGGTGAAGACTGAAGTGAAACCTCCAAATATGAATCCTCAACTAGATCCTACTACACTAAAACAAAAGAAACCATAGTTGTAGTCATAGAAGTATCAGCAACTGCAATAGTAGGTGGAGGAGATGGAATGGATGGCTCAAGAATAGGATCTAAAGTGAGAACTCCAATGTTCAAGAAGCCAAATTTCTCCTCTAAATGATGATTCACACTAGAAGTGTGATGAACAGCTTTAGGAACAAAAGCACCATTAGTAGCAAAATCTTCAAAGGAATACAATCGAGATGAGTGATCCACCACCCTAGTAGCAATAACCACTCTAATCTCTAAGTCTTTGATGATAACAAAATCAGGTTTGAACTCCACAGACCTCGCATTGCCTCCATGTGTGATCTAATATATAGAAAGAAGGTTGTTCGTCAAATGAGGAACACACAAGACATCCCGAAAAGTGTTGTCCCCAAAACTAATAGACCCCTTCCCTATAACACTCATGTGTGTATTTTTTCCCATCAAAATAGGAGACATAGTGTGAGACTCAAAGGAAGTGAACATAGACTATGTAGAAGCCATATGATGAGATGCTCCTCAATCTAGAAGCCATCTCCCTGATCCAAGACTCAAAGAAGCACAAAGAGCATGTCCCTTCATATCTGATGAAGTATGTAAACCAGTTGTTCCCCTATCATGTTATACTGAAGAAGAAGAAGAAGAATGAGGGGAAGGAGATGATGCAGACATCCTAGAAGACAAATCAATCTGATGTTTCTAAAGAAGATTCTTCAGCTCATCAATGTCCCTGTAGAAATTATGTTCTCCATGTCCTTCTCTCTTGCAATATGCACATGGGCCCCTCTCCTTCCTAGATGATTTCCCCTTAGAAGAGGATGATGAATCTGAGGACTCCTACTGCTCATGAGATTTGGAATCCTTTTGTTTCTGTTTCTTTCCTTTTTCTGTAGAAGCCTTATGATCGTTGGGCTCCCGTGATGCAATAAGTTCCTATGATGAAGAGGGCTTCAAATTTCCCATACTAGCCAACTTGGCATGCTCTTGAGTGAGAGAAGATGCAAAATCATCAAAAGAAGGCATAGTAAATCTAGTACTAAGTGCATCCCTAGTAGAATAAAAGGTAGAAAAAAAAATTGAATAATTTGGTCCAAGCTTAGAAAGAATGGACAATATCAACTGAGAGTCTTCCTTCTGAACACCACACTATGAAAACTACAATCTAAGAGACTTGAGTTTGGTGAAAAATCCCGGATGCTATCAAAATCCCTAGGATTTAAGCCAATAAGCTCATTCTCTAATTGAAACCCTCTCATAGTATCCTACTTCCCAAACAAAGATTGTAAAGTAGTCCAAACCTCATGGGGTGTAATACAAGACTGAATGTGAAAAAGAAGGTTAGAAGAAAGAGATATACATAAAGTACCATAAGCTTCATCCCATCTATTAAACCACTTTCTCTTTTCAGCAGCACTTGTAGGTTCAATTTTTGTACCCATGGTTACCCTGTACAACCCTTTGTGTTTCAAATGAATCTCCATTTTTTTTTTCCAACCAAAATAGTTGAATGGAGTAAGGGGTGCAATATTATGTGTATCCATGATAGAAAAAAACAATAAATACTCTCAAAGTAAAAAACAATGCCCATTGATCTCAAAAAAATAACTGAAAAAGTAAAGGTTGAGATCAAAGAATAATCTCAGATACCTGGTAAAATTTTTGGAAAATATAGGTTTGAGATCTATGTAGAGCACTGAACCATCTTTCTGACGCCTATTTTGTTTCGCAAAACGGAGTCCAGATGCAAAAGTTATGCCTCCCAAACTGAAAACAATAACTACGGACTTTAGAGGCCAAAAATGACATCAAAACTGAAAAATCAGGAAACGAAACCTCCACCACTGCAAAGTTCATTGAACCAAATTTTCGATGATATCTCGTTTTCGAAAAAAGACCTTCGTTTGCAAAAGTTATGAGAAAATGAAAAAAAGACCTATAAAAGGCACTTTTAATGCTAACCACGTGCAAAATTTCGGCCCCCTTGCTTCGGCCCTCGATCCTCCACGTGACCGTTTGTTGGCAATTAGGGGCTAGGAAAAACTGCCAGCTCCTAGTCATGCATATGACCATGGCTGGGGGCTCAGGACCAGGCGGGAGCTAGCGTTGGCTCTTGGTCACGGATGTGACCCTGTCGCGAGACTCCAAAGCCCCCGGGGGCTGAGCGTAGGGGAGCGACGGGCAAGAGGCGCTGCTGGTGGCGGTAGAGCAGTGTTGGCCATTGGGTGACAAATTAGCAGCGGGTTTCTTTAGAACTAGTTGCAGTTCTTTTAAATCACATTTAAAATAAAAATTAATTTTTTTCTAGATTTTCGCAAAATTTTGCCTCGAACTGTGTGCTGGGAGGCCGTACGACCTTTCTAACAAATTATTTTTGCCTTTTTTTTCAACAAATCCAAAATCAACAAAACAAAAGGCATACCTAAGGTTTTTGGGCGTCTTGAACGCGATGGCGATGTCCGTTTTTGCAAAAGATGCACAGAAAAAATGCCTACCTCCAGATGCACAAAAAATCAGCCTGGCTTGAAACCCTTACACAGAAAGAAACATTGTGAGAGAATATCTTCAAATCACGAACAAGATTCCAAAGGTCTAGAGCTCTAATACCATGTAGAAGTTGATAAATCCAACTTCACAGTCCCCAAGAATCACCTACATGCAATCACCTATCACATGCAATAGATATCTAGAACAAACAATAAGATATACTATAAACTCTCAAGCAAGAATGTGAACGCTCAAAACCCAAAAATGATTATTGAATAATATGATAATTACAATGTGATCAATCCTTATGGAGGAGATCAAGAAAACCTAAAATTAGGAAACCCTAAATGAAACCCTAGTGTGCACACTTAATAATTAATAAATAATTATTAATATGCCTAAGTTTAGCTTAAGCAACCTAAGAGAATAAGTGACTTAATTAATTAACCAATATGATTAAATTAATTAAGTGGAATAACTTATTACTCTAACAAGAACTTATCCTATCAAGTCCTTCTATATCTCTTAGCTCATATACCCCTCTAGGGTGCATGCCATAGGCTACTTAAAAAGGGATCCTACCAATGCTCCTATACATGGAGTCATTTTATGCAAATTCAGCGTGACGTAAAATCAGATCCCAAGCTTGTCCATGCTCATTGGTAAGACATCTCAAGAGATTTCCCAATGATCTATTCACCACTTCAGTTTGTCCATATCTTTGTTGATGGTATGCAGAGCTAAAGGATAGGTTTGTGCCAAGTTTCTTCCACAAGGTCCTCCAAAAGTGACCTATGAACTTAGAATCCCTATCAGAAACAATGGTTAAGGGCAATGCATGTATTCTAACAACCTCCTTAAAGAAGATACCTGCTATACTAGATGCAACATTGGTGCATTTACAAGGAAGAAAATGAGCCATCTTACTAAATATATCAACCACCACAAAAACACTATCAAAACCTCTTAGGGTTCTAGGCAGCCCCAATACAAAATCCATACTTACACTCTCCCAAGGCTTATTGGGAATGGGAAGTGGTCGATAGAGCCCTAAATTTGAGGAATTTCCCTTTTCTCTTTGGTTGATTTTGCATCCTTCCACAAAATTTCTCACATCCACTTGCAGCCTTGGCCAATAGTAGTACCTCCTCACTTGTTCTAAGGTCTTATCAAGGCCAAAATGACCTCTGAGACTCCCACTATGTTTCTCCTTTATTATATTCTCCCTCATTGAGCATTTAGGCACACACAATTGGCTTCCTTTGAAGAGAAAACCATTCTACAATAAAAAAATTATAGTATTCATCATGAGAAGTATTCAAATGTTGATTACAAATGTTGTATACCTCCTTAAAATCTGCATCTTCATGATACATGTCTTTCAATGCATCAACCCCCATGCTTTGGAGTTGGATCTCTTGCACTACAAGTTCCCTTCTACTAAGAGCATCTGCCACCTTATTTGCTTGGCCCTTCTTATGCTTTATTGTGAATGTATAGGCTTGTAAAGACTGCACCCACTTCATGTGCCTGTGATTGAGTTTATCTTGTGCATTCAAGAAACTCAAAGCATGATTATCAGCATAGACAACAAATTATTTAGGTAACAAGTAGTGTCTCCACTTTTTTATGGCTTCGACCATAGCATACAATTCCAAATCATAAGAAGAATACTTCCTCTTTGTTTCATTCAGCCTCTCACTGAAAAATGCAGTAGGTTTTCCTTCTTGGCTCAAGACAACCCCTATTGCTTGGTTACTAGCATCACATTCAATTGTAAAAACCTTATCAAAATCAGGGAGCACAAGTATAGGTTTTTGTTCTATTGTATTTTTCAGATTTTCAAACCCTTTATCAACCTCATTGGTCCAAGAAAACTTACCCTTGTTACCTCCTTTGATGGTGTCCAAGATGGGTGCACAAATTTTTCTAAAATTCTTGGTGAACTTTCTATAAAAGCTTGCAAGTCCATGAAAGCTTCTCACATCTCCCATGGATTTTAGTGTTGGCCAAGTAAGAATAGCATCCACCTTTGAAGGATCCATCTTCAAACATCCCTTGGAGATGACAAATCCAAGGTACACTAGTTCTCCCTTCATAAATTCACAATTTTCCATGTTGAACAAAAGCTTCTCCTCTTGTAACCTCTTCGATATCATGTCTCTTAATGTCTCTTAATGGCTCTTGAATCAGTGAAAATCCTCCAATTCTCATCCTTCCTTGGTGCTAGGATAGTAGGAAGAACACATGGTCTCAAACTCTTTCTCACTAGCCCCTTATCCAACAAATATTGCACTTGTCTTGCAATCTCCTCATTCTGAGTAGGTGCCATCTTATATGCAGCCTTATTGGGAAATGAAGCCCCTGGAATTAGATCAATATGGTGGCTTAAATACCTAATGTGAGGAAGGGAACTAGGTAGTTCATTTACCATTGTGTCCTCGTAGCTTTCCAACAACTCTTGGACCTCTCTAGGTGCATCTTCCTTCTTCTTTATGGGCAGATCTACTTCACTCTTTGGATTCCTAATAAGGAAGAATCCTCTTCCTCCTTCCTTCAAGGTCTTCATGAAATCCTTCTCAACCACCATCAAAACACTAGGCCCTTCATGTTTTTCCTTGTCTTCTTCTATGAGAGGTGTGAGGTTGTAAGTCACCCCATCCTTCACAATGGAGTATGTATTCTTCTCCCCATCATGCTTGGCCTTCCTATCAAACTACCAAGGCCTCCCAAGAAAAAAGTGGCACACATCCATAGGGATGATGTCACATAGGATATTTTCCTTGTATTACCCAATGTTGAATTCTACCCATACTTGCTCATTCACCAAGACAAGTTGTCCTTTACTAAGCCATGAAACTTTGTATGGGCTAGGGTGAGAAATCCATTTCAAATTCATTTTTTCTACCATCTCAATTGAAGCAATATTATCAGTTGATCTTGATTCCACTACCATCTTACACACCTTACCTTGTACCTTGCAATTGATTCTAAAGAGTTCCTTCCTTTGTGGGGGTTCTTCATGGATTGGTGCCTTGAGCAATGCTCTCCTAATCATCAAGTTCTCTCCAACTTCTGATGTGAGGTTTACTTCAGGTGAGGTCACACTTTCTTCATCTTCATGTACCAATTGATTACTCCTATCTCCACCATGAGAGCTTGATCCTTTCTTTTCAGGTCATTTGAAGGATGGATGCCCAGGCTAGTTGTAAGTGTAACATCTCCCTAAAAACTGATTGGAACTTCTCCCTCCATTAAATCTACCTCTACCATTGGGTATCCTACCCCTGAGTCCCCCTCTATTTCTTGATTCTCGACTTGATTCCTTAGGATTAGACTCATCTTGATGTTTTTGGGACTGATTTCTGCCCCCAAAGCTTCTTGTACCTCTAAAATTCTTGCCTCTTCCTATATTTTTCTTCTTATCTTATCTTCATCCTTATGTGCAATTTGTATGCAATCCTCCATGGTCTTGGGGACAACCAAACTGATCTCATCTTCTATGTTGAGCCTTAGGCCATTGATATACCTGGCCACTCTTTCATTCTCACTTTCTACATGATCACTTCTCATACTCAACTTGATGAATTGTTCAGTGTAGGATGAAACATCCATGTCTTTTTGCTTCAGATTTTGCCTCTTTTTGAACTCTTCCACCTCATGACCAGTAGGAAAGAATTGTGCCTTCAACCTATGCACCATCCTATCCCATGAGTTGATCATAGACTTACCCATCTTCACCCTTTCTCCTTGGATGAAATTCCACCATGTCAAGGTGGATCCATTCAAATTTGTTTTGGAAAACTTCACCTTCTTGTTCTTTGCCATTTCTTTATATTCAAAATAGTTATTCAACTCCTCTACACATTCCAACATTTCTTCCACATCCATATTTCCACTATACACCGGTAGGTCAATCTTCACTTCAAAGGAAACTCCTCTTGATGCTTGCAATGCTTTAAGGATTTTTCTCTCATGAGGGGGAATCTCTTCCCCCTGAGGGTTCTCTCCACCTTCTGCAGGTCCTTCACCCTCTAGCTCTTCTTCAAATGAACTCTCTTCCTCCATGGCCACTCCTCTTCTTATGTTCATTGCCTTTAATGCCTCTACCTCTTGTCTCAAGGCCTTCAACTCCTTTGCAACCATTGGCTCAGGTTGTTCTAGAGGCATGGTGTCTTCTCTTCAACAATTACCTACAATTAGGCTTTGATACCACTATGATGCAGAGTGGTAGGGAAGGTAAACACACAACTATGATGGCAAATACAATCCAATTCAATGCTTCTCTCAAATACTCTTACAAGGAGTCATAAACTCCATTATTCTTTAAGTGATCAGCCCCCACACACCTAGGGTTCACAACTCATACCAACCACAAAGCTTGAAAGCATTTGGATCATGTCACATTAGGACAAAACAAGGTTCAAAAACCCTCTAGCACTTAGGTTTCAACAAACAACTATCACTATGGTCATTTAGACCTCACTCCCTATTAAGGCTTGTAGCCCTTACCCGATAGGAAAATCCCTACATGGAGGACTATCAAGAAATAAAACCCATGGATTCAGACTCCCCACATGGACCCCTATAAAGTTCCAAAACCTTTCCTCTTGATTGTCAAGGCATAACTCACAATGACCTTTTCTACTGCTGCTCCAAGAGACCTAAATCACAAACCTACACTTGGATCTTGACTATATTGGCTCTCCCCTTCACCCCAAATCCCAATAAAAAACTCCTAAAAGTTTTCCACACTTGCTACCATCATTCCTAAGTGCCCCCCAAACAGATTTTCTAGAAACCAAGCAAAACTCACTTTTTTGCTTGTTAATTAGGCTTGCCATGTAGAGATGTCAAGCCAAGAATCTCACAACACTTTCTCCAATGAGCCTACCATTCTCCAATACATTGAGGAAATAATAGTAAAGGAATATACCTTCCATCCCACTGGTATTTAGCAACTCTACAACATGGGGATGGAAGAAACACCCTTAATTCACTCATAACCCTGATTTGGAGGGTTTTCAGACCACCCAAGAGTAAAATTAAGATATCTCCCTTGATAATCAATGGAATCTCACCAATCCAATGAAAAAATAAATCTTATTCAATTCCTATCCAACCATTATAGGCTTGGAGAATGAAACAACATGTATAGACCGTACCAAGTATGGGATCAACAATTTCTTCAAGAAAACACAAAAATCAGCAAACTCTTTATTGAAAACTTCTTCCAAACTTCAAGAACAGAATTTCCTCAACCAAGAGATGCATATATGAAGCCTTCCAACCTCTTCCAACTTCATCCGACTGAAATTTGAATCAGTTGGCCATTGGAAACACAAAAAGACTTCATTTTTTACTTTTTAATGCCTAATTAAGGCAATTCAACCAATTTTCACCAACCCGACTATAAAGATACCTCCAAATTGTCTGAAGGGCATCCAAAAATACTCAAAATGAAAAATATGACTCCCCTCAGGTGTCTAGATACATCAAGGCATCCTTTTTGCTTAATTTTCCAAAATGCACTAGACTTACAAAGGAGGATGGAGACCTTGTTTGTACAAAAAGTTGGTTATCAAGACCGAAACTCCACAAAATCCCTAGGAGACCTATTACAAAGAAATGAAATGGTCCATGAGACCTTATTCCAACATTAAACAAAGAAACAAAAAATAACAAATTATTCTAGGTCCTTAGACCCATGGGTGGTCCTGCACCACTGACAGACACTTAATGAAGAAACATAGAAAAGAGTGGTGCCCCTACACCAAAGGGATTAATGGAACGTAGGATGGACTAGTATAGATTGATGGGATGGGATAGGATGGGATAAAAAAATATAGGGTGGAAAATTTGAGGCTAATGGGATGCGATTATTAGGGAATAATGCAACATAGGGTGAATTAGGAGGTGTCTAGGGTTTGACTATAGTACACAAAGTGTGAACTTGACTTGTGTGTAGCAATAATAGAGAAGAGTTATCTAGGATGAAACATGGATAAATATGGTATAACAAAGGATGATATAAAGGAACATAGGGTGGAACATAGGGGATCATGGAACATCTACAGTGATATAATAATGGGTACAATAAGATGCGAGTAGGACATAATGACACATAGCATGGACTAGAAGATATTAGTGGGATGGGATAGGAGGGGATCATGGAAAATAGGGTGAACTATTAAATGTTAATGGTAAGGGATTAGGAACAAATAAAGGAACCATAAGTGATTAGGAGAACATAATGTGACACGATCAAGGAATACATGAATGCAATGTTTGTGTTTCTCATCAATTTTTTAGATTTGTATATACGAAAAATTATGAAAACTAGATAACATAGATTTACAACACCATTAATGAATAAATGCTACCTGAGTGTACATTGTTTGAGGATATGCATCATGAGGTGTGGAGGAAGAAGGTGCACCAAGAAACTATTTTAAATATGAAGCATGTTATGAGACAAACATTCAAATATAACATTCAACTGTTCAAATGTAATAATAGTATCTTTAATACTAGTTGCATACCTATGGACTCATCGTCAAGAATGTATAAGGGTCTGTAGGAATAGAGCATCTCTCATGAACAATGCGACCCTAAAATTTCATCATATCAATATTCTACTAATTTATTTATTCTTAAATTTCAAAATATATTTTAATAAACAACATTAAAATAACTTGCTAGATTTTACCTAAGTGTCAATGTCGAATGTATCATTTAGAATATCATCTATGAAATCCATCACCTCTGCAACTGATGTAGGCTATGTAACTGCATCACGATCACCTCGATAATCATACGTGCAAACATCACCACAAGCACCACAATGGTGGGGTGGAGCTCAGGGCCTACATGTCTCCTCCACACCAAGCTCTACTACAGGACTCACACACTGTAAAATAGTCTAGGTGAGTGAGCCAATCAACTTCATCATGTCCACCTCTACACTGTCCTTAAAAATGGAAGGAACAACGACATGCTCCACCATGGGTCTACCTAAGGCTCTCGGTGCCAACTGTGGATTGCATTGTGCAACAGGTCTATCATGTGTGGAGCCCCCACCTCTACCCTGAAAGTCTAAGATGTCAAAATAGTTTGGAATTTTATTGAGGAAAAACTCACAATAGAGTTTCCTCAAAAATTATTTTGGCACCTCATGGCTATTGCATGGAGGTTGGTCAAATACCATCCACCACCGCTCCCAAAATATGTTTTTAGTTAACTCATGGTGGCACCAATGGATTGGGAACCTCCTCCATGCATGGGAAAAACAATCATTGGTTTTTGGGTCTATAAATAGGGCACACAAGTTGGCTTTGCTAATTTTTAGTTTTTTTACATCTGCATATGACAAACCACTAGCATAAAATTGTCTCATCTCATGCCTCTTATTTGACCAAAAATTAATTTGCTCACTCATTTCTCCTACATGAGTTACAATTGACTTCAATGATTCAACAATCCCTCTCCTATAAGGGTGGGTTTCGGCATGCTCGGTTAATCTTGCAATTAACTGTTGAATGTCTCTTTTATTATTTTCAATTTGATTTTGAATATTTTCTTGTGTTCCTTGAGGATGCCTATGAATTGATGGAGGGGTTTCGGGTTGTTCTTGTATAGGAGGTGATTGTGAATTCTCAATGTTTTAAGGTGGAGATTCATTCCCTCAAAATTATAACAAAATTTTAGTATAAAAAATCTATTTAAATTTGCATTCTAAATCAAATTTCAAATAAATAGAATAAAAATACATACCTCTTTGCAATCTTCAACCTCTCTAACATGTTGGTAGAATCCTCAAGGAAAATGGCAAGCTAAGGATGTAAAAAATGGAAGAGATTTGTCAAGCACGAGTTGGAGACCTGAAATCCTCTTCCTCAAGCCGCGGATTAAAGACAAAATGAGGGTTTGAAACCCGATTTTTGGATTCTATGTCAAATAATCCATTTAGCACATGCCAAATGGCTTATTTCAGGTTTTTTATTTTTATTTTTTTCAATTTGGCACCTAAATTGTGTCACAGATTGGTGCACTTACCCAAGAATAGGTTTCAGCCAGATCAGAACAAGAGAAGGAATTGTCTGAAGTAAGTTGGTGGAGCTTTTATTTTTCCCCTTGTAGGTATGTTTTGTCCTCGGCTCTGAGTGGTTGGGTCATAGGTTTTCTTTTCGAGCATTGACTTGTTATTGATGGTGGTCAGTCACTTAAGTGGTCTTTTATCCCTTTTTGGTCGTGACTTTACCGACCCCGTTTACTCGTCCTTTTGATCTTTTGTGTCATGACTACATTATATTTTCATAGTGTCGGGCTATTGAATTATTTTAGATTAAACCTCTAGATAGTATTTTTGACCTTGAGGGTCATTTCCCTATCCACCTAGTCGGTCCCTTTCTTTATGAATAACCTTTTCGCATGTGCAGATTGCGCGACCGTCGGATGAAGTGATTTTAATCTTGATCATTGCTCATAGACCTCGCAAGGTTTTTTCTAACATCACAAATATGGTGCAAGGCATGTGAGATGCTGCCATCTGTCACATTTGATGGTGGGGACCAGTTTTGCTCGCTGACCGATGATGGAGGCTGATGTCGATAGCTATTTCTATACTGAGGCATCGTGGTTGTTCCTCGCTGACCTCGCACAATTAAAACTACAGTTTCAATAAATCTACTAGGTGTGTGATTTGGTGATGCATGGACTCCAATGTTGTACATTGGTAACAAAGGTGGGGCATGTTCCATGCTGATGTGGTGCCCGGTAGGTGAATATCCTATCTATTTGGTGACTGAAGGGTGGACATCGGATTTTCAAACTATTTTGACTAAATCTGAGTCGTTCTCCTGGCCAACATTGTGTTTGATCAATGACTCATTTTTAAAATAAACTGGTATTGTACTATAGCTATTTTATCTCACACGAGTGAATAGTAATGGTCGAGTTTGACTCTGCCTGCATAATTAAATGCTAAAATTTGTGAATTACTATTTTCGTGTTGTATCTCTACATTGAGGAAGAATTTCTTGGGATCGAGTGAAGCAATTTGTTGTTACAATTTCTCAATTTCACTGCCCTGGGTGTTCTACAAGTGAAACCATAAGTAGCACGTATGCCATTTCTTGTAAATTCAGAAGATTTTATGGTTGCTTGGTGGGAAATTCGTGATTGTTTCATGTTATGTTCTTGAAGAATTGTTTGAATAGATTCTCTTTTAGAGCTTGTCTAGATAATTTTTGGGGATTTTTGAATATTGAAGAATTTTCTGTTAAGACAATAGGGAGAAAATTGTAATTGCTTGCCATCTGAAAATAAGAAAACCCTAGTTCGAGTTATCATCTATCTAATATAAATGACACCCAAGGCCCGAAGTTTTGGTTCTAAAACCACTACCAGGTCTTTCTCCCAAGATGTTATTGATGTGTTACAGATTTCTACTAAGAAGAAGTAGGAGGGAAAGGTTTTTTCTATGGGCCTTTACTCTTGGAAGGGTTGACAAACAAGCAGTGTGCAATTCGAGATGTCGAGCTGCCATACACTAGGTGGAAATTATTCTCCAACTGGTTTGGGAACAGGAATTTGTCCATCCCTTTATGTAATTCATGGAGGTTGGACTTGGGTAAATTGGTGGTGCCTAATGTTTATATGGATGTAGATATTTTAAAGGAATTTTCTGCTAGATATGACCCTATGGCCCAAATTGTCAGAACACATGCTAGTGTGCAGATGATTAGGATAACCAGAGAAGAAATCACATAGATTTTCAGTTTGTAAGAATGGAGTCGAGATATGATTCCTGTCAACCTGGAGGTTTTCAAATAAGAGTATAGAAATACTAAGGGTTTTTTTAGAACACCCTTTTTGATACCTCATTTGGCTGTCTCGAGAAGAGGAAAAAATCAGAAGAAGGTAGTGATTGGCAGGAATGAGCCTGAACCTTTTCCTATGGATTATTTCTCTAGTTATTTCAAGAAGACTATTTGTGCTTTATGTCAAGTTCTAGGAGTCGGCTTAAAGAAAACCATGCCTACCGATATTATGTATATGGTTGTAAATCTCTAGCACTCGGGTTTTAATGTAGTATATGATTTTTCCACTTATTTGGCAGAGAAGATGCACACAGGTCTGGTAGCCCTAAAGGAGGGGAAGAATTGGGTTGGATTCAGATGGTATTCCTTGTTAATCCACATGTTTTTGTATAGGGGTTAGGCTATGTTCGAAAAAGATATGGAATTAAAGAAGAAGGGAGGAAACATTGAAATGCCTGTCCAATATTGGACTATGATTCTTGACATGCATGATCATAAGTTTTATTATGTAATTTTTCATAGTGTTTTTGGATCTAAATTAAGGAAGGCTCTGGTTCATGACCCCCTAAGGATCCCAAAAGAAATTCATGACTTTTTGAGGCTGATGGAGAGAAGGCTTGAATTGAACATAATGCACAATTGGGGAGACATTATCCCCTATCATAATGCCACACTTTTCAAGGTTTTTGGCACTAATGTCAATCCAAGGGTTCTGCCAAGGGAGGTGCCCCTTAGAATTGGATTTTTGGAAATCATGAGGTAGTTGGGGGGCGCTCAAGAACTACACTTTCCAATTGAATACAAGAAAGGTTCTTTCTTCCTTGAGTATACAACATTTTCCGATTTTGTTATGGAAAAAGGAGGATGGAAGGATTTGCACATATTACTTGGCCCTTATAGGCTAAGGAATATGCGCCCCAAGAATCATGATCCTGAGGGTTTTATCTCTCAAATGAAGGCAAAACATCAGACGTGAACCTTTGTCCACAACTTCTACTTTCCTAAGGACATTATCAAGAATATTTTTGATTTGGAATTACAAGGTGAGAGAAAGGAACTATACATTGCCTACTCTAAAATGGTAACAAGTAAGCAAGAGAAAATACATGGTTTCAATCCCATACCTAATGCTAAAGATGAGTTTAGCAGGGCAATGTATGCTATTAATAATTTTGAGAGCTTGGTTGGGGTTTTGAAAGATGAAAGGGTTGTGGAAGAAAGAGGAAAATCACAAACCATCAAGGAGTAACCTGAAGTAAAGTTAGAAACGCGGCCTACTTATCAGCCCCAAAAGAAGATAAGGGTTTTTTCTAGAAGAAAGGGAAGTAGGGATGGAGATGTTGCTAAAAATATTGCACCATCTTCTTCAGAGAAGTCAGTACCAAATATTATTGATTTGGAATCTCCAAGTTTTTTAGAACAGGCTTGCCCACCATCACCAAAGAGGTAGAAGGTTGAAAGAGTAAATATTGTTGATTGTGATGGTGATGAGGATGATGACATTATTGTGACTCCGGATGAAATGCATCCTAAGATTCCATTGGACCCAGTTGACACTACAACAGGTTCAGGTGCAGTTACTTTGAGGTTAGGAAAAGATGAAATCAAAGGAATAACAAGTAATGATGACTTAAGAATAGAAGCCTGCAAAGAGTTCATGATGGATGACTGTTTTATTCAAACTGGTGCTTTTAAAGATTTTGTGTGGAGAGCACATACTACATTATATGTTGGGAAGGTGGCACATGAGAGAAGTCTGCATCTAAAACTTCCAAAGAAAGTAATTCAAGCTAAGGTCAGGGAACATATCAGAGACAAATTCAAAGAAATAACACCAGAGCAAGGCCGAGCATTGGTTCAAAAAAATGGAGTATTGCTACTTCCTGAATGGGATATCATTGATGTTGTGGTGTTTGACACAATAAGAAGGGCTAATAAGCCACTTCTTGCTATTGAAGAGGAGGTTGCATTGGCACTCAAAGGATCAACCTTTAGTGAGGAATGGGATGCTTTGGTAATTTGGTCCCTATCCATTGGTTCTAAAAATCCAATTGTTGCAGTATTGTCTGACTTCAGTGGTCACTTGGTTGTGAGGAGAGTTCCTGACACCCTAGCATTGGAAGCTACTGATATGGTCATGAATGTTGCCAAATTCACTAGAGAAACTATTGAAGATTTGACCAAGGACCGAGATACTCTAAGAGGCCAATATAATGACATTATTATTAAATATACTAAGAGTCAACAAAAGGTAGTAGAGTTAGAAACTAAATTGGCTTTATTGAGGCAACAAACGGATACCATGAGGTCTCAAAAGCAAGCTAGTTCTAGCCACACTATTTTTGACCCACCAGTAGAGAAGTCTCAACCTCTTGCACAAGCACAATCTTTGGCTATTGTTCCATATAATATGGGACTAGTTCCTATCACTATTGAGAGGGCTACTAGCCTTGGAGGGGGAATTTCTAGGGAGAAACTGATTCATTGGGTTGAATAATATAAGGAGATTGTAAATAAAATCTAGGATGCAGTAGGGAGAAGCAATTCAGTGATAGTGGACACTATTTTGAAACACTTAAATAGAAGGATCCAAAGTAAGCTAAACAATGTTCATGCAAATTATGTCCTAATGTTGCAAGCACTAAAAATGTTTCCAAGGGATAAAGAATTGGTCATCCCATTGTTAAAAAAATGGAGAAGTTTAAATTCATGGCACTAGGGGAAAAATAACATGGTGATAAATATCCTACTATTATAGCAACATATCAATTGGTCAAGGGAATTGTTGAGCAGAAGTTTCAGGGATTTTCCGCCCCTATGGAATCCAAGATTAAATTGTTGAAAGATGTGTATGATGGAAAGGACCTGACCCCATTGCCTCATATTTTACATAGTCAGGATGAAGTCAAACCCCTATAGGTTTGGAAGGAGCAAATGAACAATATAATGATGTCTCAAACACATGAGATATGCAAAAATGTTGACATCTGCATGTTAGAGAATACATTGGAAAAATTTTCTTTTGTTATAAGTTTCTTAGAGAACTTTGATAAAAAGGCCACATCAATAATGGTAAAGTATGCTCCCTATCAAAACAAGCTTGATTAGGTTGTGGCTTTCCAATGGCCTTCCGAGGAGGAGTTTGAATTATGGAAAAAGGTGTTCACTGATGAACTGGAATTATGAATGTTGCAGTCAAGAATTGCAACTTGGTCATGTATAATACAGGTCTGGCCTTAGATATTATATTCTAAAAATGCATTCTCCTTTTGACTCCAAGTATAAGGTGCTGAGGTGGAGTTAATACTATAATAGTTAAGCATTCCTTCGATTTATGGGGAGCAACCTTTCGAGTGATGTTTTCTTTCCTCCTTATCAACTAATGATGATTTTTATCTTGTGCTCTCCACTCACATAATAGAATTGTAACTGAATCAGGAGTTAGCAGTCCAATCACAAATGGACATGTGTACTCTCCAACCTGAAGCTTGTTGGCTCCCTTGTTTTATAAAAGTGAATTCTGGGCTAAGATAGTGTTCGGTTGAAATATCCAAAATATGAGAAATAAGAGTCTAGTAATATAGAGAGTATGAATTGTAAGTCCAGGTTTTAAAATTTTTTGAGTTAAATTGGAGAAATTAATTAATCATGGGGTTTTTGAGCATGTTTGTATCAAACTCATGAATATTTGGAGTCTATTTTCTCTCCTATTGTGTTATGTTACATGGATTATTAATGAAATATCGATCAAATATTTTTTCATTGATTTTCATTTGTTCTTTACTGTGAATTATGTTTAACTATAGCTCTGGTTCAAAGGATTAGTTAAATGCTTTAGTTAACCAGTAAGTTCATGCAATATAACAAATAGGATTCATAATGGAGTAATAAAATCAGGTATAGATATATGGGTTGTAATGCAATTCATAATAGATCATAAGTGTTCAAAATGAAATTTACCCTGTAGTTTAGTTTTATCTTTTGACTCCATGGGTTGGGATATGGCACTGGAATTCTGATTATGTTTTATGGCATCAGGATATTTTTCTCAAACATTTCCTATCAATTTACTTTATGTGGAGTTTGCGATTCTCTATTAATTGGACATGAGACTTTTTAAGGAATAGCCAATTTCTTGAAGGATTTCATCCTTTAACATTAATTGAGGATCTATCTACTGCTTACTTGTGTGCAAATGAATTCTTTAAATGTTGTATGTTAAGAGCACATGTTAGGGAATACCCTCCTGGATTTTACAGAGTCTGAAGTGTAGGAGAATTAGCCTTATTGCTATTCTTGTCAAGTTGGCCATAATTTTCCTGGACTTTTATTATTGAATGTGGCAAGTTCATAGAAGCTTCTAGGAAATCTGTGTGGGTTGCAGTAAAAATGCCAAAAAAATGGCAACTCCGTTGGGGAACTATCGAATGAAAGGTATCTAGTGCAGAATTGGTTTTTCAGAGTCATTTTTTATAATATACTCTATTTACATTGTGTGCCTAATTTGTCATATTTGCAATATGCGTCTAGTTTTGCTAAGTTTTGTGTCAGTGTGTCAGGTAATGTTCAAACTCTTGTCTAAAGTCAAGAATGCAAAAGCGAAGTGTAATCACTTCATAATTCCCAATATTTTGGGTGGCAACTTTGATATCTCGAACACAACTATTCATACAAAGTACAAACAACAACTTGCAAAGAAGAGTCCTCGTACACCAAAGACCATGAAGAATACTAGAAACTATGTAAAAAAGAACTCGGAGCCAATGCTAGAGCTCGAACCAGGATAGGACAAGAAATGGGTAAAAATAAATGATACCCCAAGTAAGTCTATTTCATCTCCTATTGTCTCTTCTCCTACTTTGAATGCCGAAATAAATAGTGTTTGTATTGGTGGAGATTCCTCAGAAGTTGTTGTGTCTTAAATGGATCATGGTAGTTTTCCTTTTGAAATGGCTCGAGAAGTTGAAGCTGATATGTCCAAAGAGGAGGAACGATGGGGATTCTGGGAACAAGATAAGCAGTTCCCAGAAGCTACAACACCTGGTACTATGTCTGTTTTTACCAGAAAAAATTTCAAACGACGAGGGACCTCTTTGAATGAGGAAATGCCTTTGTTTCAAGATGAACAACAAGAAGAGAAACCTTACTATACTCCTACTCCAAGTGAGGTAGGAGATATCCTTTAGAATGAAACAGATATAGACAAGGATATGCAAACCTTAATTGAAGAAGAAATGAGGTTGCAGGCAACAGAGGATAATAGGGATAGAATAAGAAGAGAGAATCTAGAGATATTTTGAACTAAGAAGTCTGAAAGGAATGCCCAGTAAAAGAAAGTTGGAAAGAGGAGGAAAGAAGCAGCTAAGAGGAAAACCTTTGAGGAAAAGGTGGCTAAAGTAGCTGCTGATAGGGCTCGAGAAGTCTCTAAAGTAATAGTCTTTATTGTAACTTCTGCTACTCCCATATATACCCCTACCATATCAACCACCAAAACTTTAGATCCATTTGTTGGATCTAAGAAGAAAACCTTTGTAGACCATGGGAAAGCTCATGTTGACCAACCTCAAAAAAGTGCTTACAATTTTCCAAATTATAGAAGCCATCTTAATACTAGTGATGAATCAAATAATGAAATTAATCCTAGACCATTGAATTTTCCTCAAAATCCTGAGCTCCTAAGATTGCAACTAATAAATGATCAGTTGCAAGCTGATCTAAGAAAATCCGAAATAGAAGCTGCTAATGCCGAGATGGAAAGAAAGATAGCATTCTTAAAGATATCTATACCCACTCCCCAAGCTTCTGGTTCAGGAAAGAGCAAGAATGAGTCATTGAGAAAGAATTTTGAGAAGCAAATTCCTAAAGGTAGGGGTGGTGGTAACCAAGGTGGTGGTGGTGGAGGTGGTCATAAAAACTTTATCTCTTACTCTAAGGATGAAGAGGGAAGCACTGGCAAGGATAAACAATAAGGTATGGTGACAAGGGTAAACAGGGGGATGATAAGAAAGATATTGAGCAACAAAGCACCCCCAGAAGTGGATGTGGTGGAGCAACACCCCAAATTGATAGATACAAACAATTGTGTTTTGGCAATATTTGAGGATATCCTAATCCAGTTCCAGATAATGCATGAAATCATCTCCCAAAATTCACTGGTAATAATGCTTTTAGTGGGGAAGATCATTTGAAATCTTTTCAAGGATTTTTTGAAGACTTTGAAATATGGGATGATGATGTAGCAATGAAATACTTTATGCAGTCACTAGTTGAAGATGCTAGGGATTGGTATAGAGGTTTACCTAATGCTAGTATTGACTATAGGGATGCTTTTTGCGGAGTTTTTAGGGAACATTAACAAGGGGCATAATGAACTAGTTGCTGAGTTTAATGCTCGTTTCCAAAAGGCTATGACAAGAGTTCCTGCATATTTGAGGCCTAATGAGAGTGCATGTTTAGTTGTGTATTGTAATGCTTATGATGCTAAAATATGCTATTTATTAAGAGATAAATATCCTAAAAATTTGAGGCAAGCATATAAGATGTCGGTGAACATTGAAAATAATAGAAGAGCTTCTGGTAAAGTAGGGAGAAGGGAAGATCCTAAAAATTTTAAAGGTACCAAGAATCAAACTGAAAAGGTTGCTAAACCTACTATTGCTGATGAAAATATAGATCAAGTCCTTACCCTGCTGCAAAAACAAGTAAAAAATGACAAGCCTCATTTTCAAAGAAATGATAGGCCTCCCTGGATACATGATTATCCCTATAATACTAATTGGAATAATGGAAAACCTCTGCAAGGAAACTAGAGAAACAATCGAATTCCACCTGATACTTTACAGAAGCATTCTTTGAATGCCACATAAAATTTACCTTGGTGTGAAGTATGCAAAATGCTTCACTCTTCACAACAGTGTGCAATAGCACAAAATATGGTAGAATCTCAGGATTATCAGGGAGATGCTTAGCCTCCCCAAGATCAAGATACAATGACAAATGTATTATTAGGACCAGCTGATCTGGCCTATGATGATTATACCTCAGATTATGAGCCTTGTGGAATGGATGTTGATGTTCAAAGACAACATAATGATGTACACCATCAACAAGTGTTCTCAAATGAAGGAGACAATGATGACTATTTTGTCAATGAACTGGAAGTGGATAACACTATTTTAAGAAGACCTTACAATGAAGAAATTGAAAAATACACTGTTGCCTTAGTTTCAAGGACAAGGAATAACATACAATTGAGAAATAGAACTATTCCAAGTGATTCAGGTAAGCGTTGCAGCCTGTTCATAGAAGAGAAGGATGTAACTGGGACAAATGCCAATTTGGAGGCTAAGAATGTCATTTCAAAGCCTAAGGAAATAAGGGAGCCCCGAATATGGGCAAAGAAAGTTGATACGACCAAGATAAAGAATGAAGCTATACCACAAAAGATCAAGTACAACAAGAAGCACTCCTCTAATGATGAAATTCTCAAGGAAAAGGAAAAGGTAATTTCTAAAATCACAAATTTTCCTGAATTACCAAAATACACTTCAATAGATATGTTTCAAGTACTTTCACAAGTTAGGGTTACTATTCCTTTCTTGGAAATGATGTGTATAGATGAAAATAAGGATAAAAATGTTGCACTTATTAACAGTATTCCTACAAGTGGAAAAAGTAAAGTGGTTTTTGATCAAGTGAAATCAAAAGAGGATCAAGAAAAGAAAAAAAGTGTGGAAGAAAATATTACAGAAAGTCCCCAAATATACTTAGGTACCACTATTACTGCTAATCCCAACCATGCCAATCCTTTTTTCTTAAGTCTGATTATTGATGGGAAAATGTTGAGAAATTGCATGATCGATTCAGGAGCATCTAACAATGCGATGCCAGTAAAAATAATGCATGCAATGGGACTAAAAGTGGACAATACATATGGTAAGTGCTACACAATGGATTCTCGAGAAGTACCTATTATAGGTATTATAATTAATGTTCCATATAGACTAGTAGCATTTCCTCATAAAGAGCTACATATGAGTGTTACAGTGGTGGATATTCTACCTACTTATGGCATGTTGTTATCCCGACCTCGGAGTGCTTCGATGGGGGGAAGCATACAATGTGATTTGTCTTTTGCTGCATTTTCTATTGAACAAAAAGATGTTAAGGTAGACAGGGAGAAGAGAGCCCCTCACATGATTGAAAATGTGGAAGAATCACCAGAACCCATTAGAATTAACTTTGTGGAAACTGATCTAGAAAATTTCCAAGTTGAGGAAGATAAAATAGAAGAAATCCAATCTGCACCTATTGAAAAGGAAGTACTGAAGATGTCAGCAGATGGTGATTTATGGATAATGTATTTTGATGGAGCTTTCTCCAAAGATGGCTCAAGAGCAGGAATTTTCTTTATTTCCCCACAAGGTAAAACATTTAAACACTCTTTCTTATTGCAATTTGTTTGTACCAATAATGTTGCTGAGTATGAGGCTCTCATACTTGGTCTGAAGATAGCTTCAAAGCACAGTATTAAAGAATTAAAAGTTTTGGGAGATTCTGAGTTAGCTGTATCCTAGATTAGATCCCGCTTCGCAGCTAAAGATAAAATAATTAGGCAATACAGAAATGCAGTATGGGATACTATAGAAGGATTTAGTGCTTTTAGTATAGAATGGATTGAAAGAGGAAAAAATACTATAGCTGACTTGTTAGCAAATATAGCTGTCAAACTAGATGATGTCACTTTTGGTGGCATCTCACAAATAGAAGTATAGACCAGGCCTACAATACTTGATAATATTTGTAACTAGAAAGTGTTTGATGATGACACAGACATACTGAAATACTTGCATTGTGTGGATCAGTATGAGAGCCAAGAAATTGATTTTGGCTCATTTGTAAAAAAAATTGATGGGAAGGAGACCCTGTTTGGGAATGAAGTGATCCAACTCAAAACTAACACCATCCCTAGGGGTCTTATTGCACTTGAAAGGGTATTTGATGGCCCTGATATGTCAAATAATAAGCACACACCATCTCATAAGGATGATCTAGAAGAAGTAAACTTAGGAACAGAAAGTTCTCCTAAGAATTTTTATATTGCAAAGAAAATGAAGCCACATGTTAGAAACATGTTGATTACCCTACTTAGGAAATATAGACATGTTTTTGCTTTGTCCTATGAAGAAATTAAAGCATATAGGGAGGACTTATTCCAACATGAGATCCCATTGAAACCTGATATGAAGCCTTTCAGGAAAAAACAGAGACCGATTAACCCTACCTTGCAACCCAAAATGTAGGATTACCCACTGCCTAATATGGAGGCTATGTTACAAAAGGTTACAGGATGTGAATTGTTATCTATGATGGATGGATTCTCTGGGTACAACCAAGTAATGGTTAAAGAGTCTAAGCAATTCAAGACTGCTTTCACCATACCATGGGGAACATATGTGTATGTAAGAATTCCATTTGGATTAATAAATGTTGGAGCAACTTTTCATAGGGCTATGGATCTAGCCTTTGTTGATTTCGTTGATTTGTTCCTTGCCATTTACCAAGATGATCTTACTGCCCATAGAAAAAGTGAGGAGGATCATTGTCCTTACTTAGATAAAAAAATTATTAGAGCTCTGGAATATGGGATATCTTTAAATCCTAAGAAGAGTGCCTTTGGGGTAAAAGAAGGAAAATTGTTGGGACATCTGGTTTTAAAAGATGGGGTGCGGATTGATCTAGAAAGGGTTACTGCTATTAGAATTACACAGCCAAGAAATTTAAAGGCATCCAATCTTTCTTTCGACAGATAAATTTTCTAAGAATATTTGTCACAAATTTTGCTGAGATTGTTCGCCCAATATCGAAGATGCTAAAGAAGGGAGAAAACATAATATGGACAGGAGAACCATCAGAGGCTTTCTAGACTATCAAAGATGCAATTAAGTAGATCCCTATCCTCAAGTTTCTAGATTATTCAAAATCATTCCTTTTGTTTACTTTTGCCTCCTGTCACACTATAGCTGGTGTGTTGTTGTAGAAAAACAACGATGGCTATGAGCAGCCAATTGCATTCTTCAGTAAATCATTGCAAGCTGTAGAATTGAAATATGACATATCTAAAAAGAAGGCATATGCCCTGGTAAAGGCAGTTAAGAATTTC
>CM021105.1:160136905-160387023 GCA_007115665.2 Sequoiadendron giganteum
GTCAGAGGTTTGCTGGAAAGTTAAAGTTTTCTTGCAATTTTCTATTAGGACTAGTGTCTGTTTCAGCTCCTTTCAAGCAATGGGGTATTGACTTCATAGGGGAGATATCTAAAAAATCCAGTGGAGGACATGCATGGATATTGGTGGCAACTGATTACTTTACTAAATGGATTGAATCAATCCCAGCCAGAAGGGCCACAAGTAAAGATGTTGTTGAATTTTTTACTGATGTACAATTTGGGAAGTCCGGTGCACTAATTTTTTGTTTATCTATGTTAGAAGGCCGACTTGGTGAAATTAGTCATTGCAGATGTTTAAGAAGAAATTTGTTAAGTTTTTTCATGTTTTAATATTTTTGTTTGGGTCCTCTCTATGTCTTAACCAACTTTGGAGGGTACACATAAAGAATTAGTGGTGGATGTAGCCGACAGTTGGAAAATATTTTATGCTTTATGTAAGCCAACATATGAATGATCAAATCCTTGATAGAAGATATATATGTGATATCGGTTGTATCATTTTGTTTGAGATAATTGTGTGAGATGTGAAGTATACTAGTGTATGGTGTGAAATTGAGCAGGATAAGGGTGTGAATTCATCTGTGCATGGTTTTGTGATGCGAACAGCAGATAAGAGTAGAGAAAAGAGTAGAATCTAATGCATGAGCCTAACTGGAACTATAACCTAGCATAAGTAGATGCTACTATTTTATTTCAATGCTTCAGATGGTTTTAATTTGAATTTTATAAGCTAGTGAGCCTTCCCTTTGAGCAGTGAGCTCTAGGCAGTGTGCCTGAATGCAAGTGTGTTCACTTTTGTAAAACTTATATTTGAGTACTCAAATTATAAATTAACCTCCACCATGATTTTTCCCCTAACATGGTTTCCACATAAAAATTCTTGTATTATGGTTTTGTGGATTATTGCTTTGTTTGTTTGCATCCTTCTTTGGTTAAATGCTGAAATGGTTTAAGTGTCAGATTAATAAAGTTTATATTTATAGAACACCGATTCACCCCCCCTCTCAGTGTTCCCTTGAGTCCAATAGTTATGTGAACATAACTTGAGTGTTCGAATTTAGAAATAAGTAACCAAACTAGTTAAGTTTAGACTTAGCGAGACATCATATTTTAAGAAAGATACCTATTATAAAGTTATCATTGATCAAGCAGTAAGTTTTGGTTGACTTTAGTTAAATTAAGGTTTCCAAGTCAAGTTATAGGTGAATGAATGTATGACTCCGCTCATATGTAGTGGTTGAATTCAATTAAAAACTTTGGCCAAAGTAAGTACAAAATTCTCTTCTTACACTTGTTAGTTCACTATGCTCTAGAGTTGCCTAACCAATCAATAGTGTCACATATAGTTAGAAGGAATCTATAGTTGTAATACCATATTGGTTAAGTAGGACACAACACCAGAAACTTAGATGGAAATACTATGGGGTCCTTGAGTATACTCTTCATAGAAGGGTAGGGCCACTTCTAGTTGGAAGGTGTGTGACAAACAATTGGTTTGTGGTCGGAGGTAAATCACTTGGGTGATGCTCTCCTATTGAAAATGGCATGCTAAGTCTTGTGAGAGAGAAACGGAATTCAAATAAGGAATGCCTTACCTTGTACTCAATAGTTAAATTGTTAATTCTTTACTTAATTATAAGAATTTATGTAAAAACTGAAAATGGAAAAGTTGTATATTCTTTTTAGTTTGAAAAATAAAATGGTTTCTTTTATGGAGTATTTGTGTATTCAAATATGCAAATGAAAACTCTAATGTCTAAAGAGAAAAATATTTACTTTTTATTTTTAGGGAAAATATTTATTTGTTGTACGGTCAAAAATCCAATTAATTTCCAAGTTGGATGGATTGAGATGTTACACAAACATAGGCCCTAAATCCTATATGCTAAACCCTCAACCCTAAAATCCATACCTCAACCCTATACCCTCTACCCAATACCCTAAACTCTCTAAACTCAACCATATACCTTAAACCTTAAAAACTACACCCTCAACCCTATACCTTATACCCTTAACCCTAAACCTTATTCCCTAAACCCTATACTTTGTATCTTATACCTAATACTATCAAACCTAAAGACTAAACCCTATACCCTCAACCCTATACCCTAAACCATAAACCTTATACCCTCAACCATAAACCTAATATCCTTGACCCTAAACCCTAAACCCTATACCCTCAACGCTATACCTTAAACCCTAAACACTACACCCTCAACCCTCAACACTCAACCTTATACCTTATACCTTATACCCTTAACCCTAAACCCTATATCCTAAATATTATAACCTGCACCTTATACCCAATACCATCAACCCTAAGGACTAAACCCTATACTCTCAACCCTAAAGCCTAAACCATATACCCTCAACCCTATACCTTAAAACCTAAACCCCACACCTTAACCCTCAACCCTATACCTTATACCCTCAACTGTAAACCTTGTACCATATACCTTATACCCAGTATCATCAACCCTAAATCAACAACCCTATACCCTCAACCTTAAATCATAAATCCTATACTCTAAATCATATCCATATACCCTCAAACCTAAACCCTATACCTTATATGCTGAACTGCAAACCCAATACTCTTGACCTTATACCCAATATCCTAAATCCTAAACCCTATACCCTATATACTCAACCCTATACCCTATACCTTAAAACCTAAACCTTGCACCCTATACCATCAATTGTAAACCTTATACCCTATACATTATACCCAATATCATCAACCGTAAAGCCTAAACCCTATACCCTATACCCTATACCCTATACCCAATACCCTTGACCATATACCAATATCCTCAAACCTAATAATTATACCCTATACACTCAACCCTATACCCTCAACCCTAAACACTATCCCTCAAACATAGGCCCTAAATCCTATACACTAAACCTTAAACCATAAATCCTATACTCTTGACCCTATACCTTATACCCTTAACACTAAACCCTACACCCTCAACCCTATACATTATACCCTTATCCTAGAAGTGATACTTAAAGAGGACATGGATATCCTAGTCCACTCATAGATGTGGGTAAATTTGAAGGATCTATAATTCATTGTTAAAAGTGGAAGTAAAAGAAGTTTTATATCTACTAATTTTTTAAGATTGAACCTATAGAAAACACTACACCCAAGATGACAGACCATGGGATGAGTGAGCTAAGGGTAATATATTTAGGTAGGTAGATAATTTTGGTGAATAGAAGTATCCAAATCCTTTCATTGATGACCTCTTTGATTGACTTAAAGGGGATATTTTTTCACTATAGATTGGGTACCTCCAAGTTACCATTGATTCATTAGATGTGTGAAATAATACCTTAAAATACAAATGTATTTTTCAAATGAGTATACTAGTCCTTTGAAATTGAGGTTGATGCCTCCAAATATGTAATTGTATTAGTTTTGGTCCTAAATATGATCATAAAATTTCCTAACATGTAGTGATATTTTATCTAATGATATGTATAGACATCCCATGTATGATAAGGAGTTATATACAACATGTAATTACTATATCTTGGGGAAAGACGTTATTCACACAAATCGTAAGCCTCTTAAATTTATATAAATATAATAAATTTTGTATAGTGATCAACATCAAAGGTGGTCTAGTTACCTCAAATATTTTCATCTCAACATTCATCATAAGAAGGAAGAACAAATAAAGTTGCAAACTAATTGGTTAGCTTTGAATGAATAACCTTGATAACTATCTTGAACTATTGTGAAAACTACATGAAATATTAGCCTCAATTGTATTCAACATTAATCCTATTTGTTGATATCTATCCACCAAATACTCAAATGATAGATAACCCCTTTATTAGTGTATGTAAGATAAAATCCTTTATCACATAATGCGCATGTCCGTATATACACCATCAACCTTATACCCTCCATTGTAAACCCTATTGGTTTGAACTTGTACCCAATAACCTCAACCCTAAACCCTAAAATCTATATCCTAGACACTCAAACCTATACCCTCAACACTAAACACCATCCCTCAACCATAGGCCCTAAATCCTATACACTAAACCCTCACCCATAAGCTCTATACCCTAAACCCTAAACCCTAAACCATATACCATCAACCCTATACCCTTGACACTAGACTCAATACCCTCAACCCTCTACCCTATACCCTATACCCATATGCTATACCCTATACCCTATACCCTATGCCCAATACTATCAACCCATACCATTAACCCTAAAACCTACACTCTCAACCCTATACCTTATAAACTCCACCATAAACTCTATACCCTTTACCCTATACTTAATACCCTAAACCCTATACCCTATACACTCAACCCTATACCGTAAAGCTTAAATACTATCCCTCAACCCTAGGCCCTAAATCCTATATGTTAAAAATGTCAACCCTACACTCCCTCAACCCTAAACCTTATACCCTCAATCCTAAAATCTATACCATCAATTGAAAAAGAAAGAGGTAATGGCCTAGAGAGGGGAGAGAGCGAGAAGATACAAGGAGAGAAGAACAAAGAGGGGTAAGAAGGGAAGGAGAAATAGAGAGGGAGAGACCTAAAGAGGGGATAAAGAGATAATATAGGGATGGAGAGAGGAAATGATCGATAGAGAATGGGAGAGAGATAACAAAGGGATGGAGAGGGAAGGATCGAGAGAACAGATGGATGAAGAGAGGGAAGGATTGATAGTGATTGGGAGAGAGATAAATATACTAATTGAAGAATAATGTGAGTGTGCTATAACATGCTCATATTATGTGAAATCACATAATGTGAGGGAGAAAAATATAGTAAGTCAATCATAATGTGAGAAAATTAGAACACACTCACACTATGTTTTTCTTTAACATAATGCGAGTGCATTATAATATGCTTACATTTTTATTTTCTTTGGAAATTTCCAAGCCTTTGGCTTGGATTTTCCTTGGGCTTTCAACCCAAAGGCTTGGGGTGAATTTTCAATGTCCAAAGACCTATTGTTGAAAATTATAAAAATGACATAATCTTGAGTGTGCTCCCCATCAGGTTTGCATGTGTTTCAATTTCAAGTCAAAAAAACTCCATGATAATGTTAAGCTCTATCTTAGCTATCTATTAGCTAATTTTTCATTGAAGCAATTTTTGAAATAATAATAAAAATTAACATTTTAAGGGGGGAGACACTAGACGCTATTTTTTTTTTGAAAAAATAGGACCAATTTATGTGGCCCCCATTTTCTAATCCCTTAATATATACCATTTTCAAAAAATTAGTAGTTTAGAAAGTAGATTTGGAGCAGTACAACTCTTGTTTTTGTTGCATCTTCATATTTTGAGCATAACTATCTTCAATTTCTCATTCAATGTCAGTCTTTCCTTATTTCAAAAAAAAAAGTGGTCACTTAAGACCCCTTTTGGTCCCCGATCTTTGTGAAATTTCCCATGTCAATGACCACAAACATATTTTTGGGAAAAATTAAAAAAATGAAACAATATTGCGTGTGCTCTCCATTAAAAAATTTCATGTCTTTCAATGCCAAGTTGAAAAAGTAACATAGTAATATTCAGCTCCCTCTTAGATTTCTAACCATGTAATTTTTTTACATTTCAAATATTTTGAGGTGTTGTTCTTTAGTTTCTTTTGCTAGTGTCTCCATTTTTTTCAAAAACCTACATATGGTATTTTTCATCTCATTTTTTATCTATTCATCAAAATTAAAAAAATACATTTTTAGAAGCTATAATCTAATTCTTTGCACATTCAAAAAATGATTTTCGATTAGTTTCCAAAAACATTAGGGGGGAGCACTATCAATTTTGGATTTTTTAGGATGTGTCCATTTTGTAAATGAGTAAAAACCCATATATTCATTAATCAATTAGTAGAAAAATCAAGCATAAACTACATGGTGCTAGCTATATTTTCACCAAAGAATTTTTTGAAATACTTAAAAAAATAAACATTTTAGGGGGGGCCACACCACACGCTATGTTATGTTTATTTGATAAAAATAGGAGCACTTTGTGTGGACCCTATTTGAATCCCTTAATATCCACCATTTTAAAAAAAAATTGTTTAGAAAGTAGACTCATAGCACTACAACTCTTGTTCTTGTTGCATCTTCAAATTTTGAGCGTAATATCTTCAATTTCTCAACCAAGATCAATTTTTATAATTTTAGAAAAAATGTGGCCACTTAAGATCCCCCTTTAGTCCCCCATTTCCCTGCACATATGCAAAAATTAAAGATCAAAACCTTAACATAATTGAAATGTACAAAATAATACATGGAACTAGAAATCTAAGACAAATCTCAATGTTATTATGGTATATTTTTAACTCAACATAAAAGGCATGCAAAATTGATGGAGAGCACACTCAATATTTAGTCATTTTTATAATTTACAAAAAAATTCCTTTAAGAATTGACATGCAAAACGAAATTAGATACAAACACAAGTGTATTATAATGTACTCACATTTTTGTCTAGAAAAAATACAAGTCTCGCTCTCCTTCTCTCCTTCCTCTACCTATCCCTCTCCATTTCTCTAAGTCTATCTCTCCATCTCTTTATCTCCCCTCCTCAGTCCCTCTCTCTCTCTATATATATCTCCCTCTCTCCCTCCCTCTCTCTCTATCTCTCTCTTTCTCTTCCCATATCTCTCTCTCTTCCTCTTTCCATATCTATATCTCTACCTCTCTCTCTTTCTCTTCCCATATCTCTATATATGCCTCCCTCTCTATCTCCTTATAACTCTATCTCACCCTCTATCTCTCTCTCTTCCTCTTCCTCTATATCTCTCTTTCTCTCCCTCTCTCTATCAATTTACATACTCGTTATTCTATTTTACAAGGAATTTTTTCAAAAAATAAAAATTGGGGGTGTTGCCCCTGAACCCTCACCATTGGGGCTCCAAAAATTTTAGCCACCCACTAGACATCCTAGCAAAAAAAGTGGGGGTAAATTCCCCCAACACCCCCATCAAGAACTAAGATCCAACCATAGATAAAACAAAAACTCTAAATTAGAATGATAATCAAGATCCATTATCAATAGGGAGAGAGATGGAGATGGAGATGGAGATGGAGATGGAGATGGAGATGGATATGGAGATGGAGATGGAGAGGTAGAGGGATAGGGAGAGGGGGAGATAAATAAAGAGAGAGAGAGGAAAGAGGGATAAAGATATGGAAGAGATAAATATATAAAGAGGGAAAGAGAGTATGAGAGAGGTAGAAACAAAAAGATAAAGATATAGAAAGTTATATATAAAGAGAGGTAGAGATAGGGAGATATATAGAGGTAGAGAGAGATATGGAGAGATAAAATAAGAAATATGGAGAGATATAGATAGGGGGATAGATAGAGAGGAAAATATAAATGCAGATATAAATGTCTAGGAAGAGAGAGGGAGAGAGATGAAGACACATCTAGAGATAGAAAGGGAGAGAGTATGATATAGGTAGATATGAAGATAAAGGGAGAGGGAGAGAAATGGATACAAAGATAAAGAGAGGTAGATAGAGAGATAGGAAGGTAGGAAAAGAGAGAAGGAGATAGAGTGGGAGAGATAGAGAGATATAAATAGAGAGGGAGAGATATTTGTATATAAATATAGAGAGAGAGAGAGGGAGAGTGATAGGTAGAGAGGTAGATAAGGAGAGGGAGGATAGAGTGAGAGATATCTAAATATAAAGAGAGGTAAATAAGTATAGAAAGAGGGGGAGAGATAGACAGAGAGACATAGGAAGGGAGAAATAAGGAATGTGTGTATGTGTGTGAGTGAGAGAGATATGGAGATAGAGGTAGAGAGGAATATAGATATATTAATAGAGGGAGAGGGGGGAGATAAATAGAGAGAGGAGAGAGGAGAAGTAGAGAAATAGAAAGAGGGAGTGATAGGGAGAGAGGGAGAGATATGGAGAGATAGGGATATAAATAGGGAGATATATCTAGATATAAATGTTACTTGGGAAATATGGGGAAAGAAAAAGGGAGAGAGATAGGTAGAGATGGAGAGAGAAGGGGAGAGGGAGATATATATATATATAGAGAGAGAGAGATAAGAAGGGATATATAGAGAGAGTTATAGAGATGGAGATATATAAATATATAGGTATAAGAAGAGGGAGAAGGAGAGAGAAGGAGAGATATCTAGAGAAAAAATACAAAGAGTGGAAGATAAAGGGAAAGGGAGAGAAATAGATACAGTCAGAGGGAGAGATAAATACAAAGAGAGAGGGAGGTATTGTTTAGAGGTTTTGTTTCAACTATGTTTGGATCTTAGTTCTTTTTAGGGTGTATGGATGGGATTTCCCCATCACTTCTATTGCTAAAGGATTCAAGGGGGTGGTGAAAAGTTTTGGATCCCTCAAAGAGAATTTTAAAAAAATCCTTGTAAAATAGAATAGCGGCTATGTATTCTTTTTTTATATGATAGGCATAACATGAGAACATTAAAACCTTCTTGGATTATAATTCACATGGACTATAATGTTCTTTTGTTATGGTTTGATAGTGATTGATCCCAGGCTTAGTTAGTACCAAGCCATAACATAACCATGCTATAATGGAAGCACATATAATGTGCTCGTGTTATGCCTTAGATGGACCAGAAAGTGGTTATGTCCACTTTTTGTTCCCCCATATTTCTGCACACATCCATTACATAATGTCGATGGTGAAAATATATTGATGTAAAAGGATAAATACTATTGCATTTAGTGAATTATCAACTTGAATTAAAAATAAACATAAAACATATAATTAACAACAATTGATGGATAATGTTAATTTTTAATAGATATTTATATCCATGAAACTTTGGTGAATTATGTCTTAGAATTAACCTTCATGCTCCAATTAGTTAGACATGGTTTGTATTTTAGTATAAGTGGAGGGACTAAATATCTTTTTGTTATACATTATTAACATGAATCTTTTTAATAACATTAAAGTTAATGAGATAATTTATTAATGGTGGTGGAAGTTTAACGTAGAGCATTAATATAGCTTGATGTTCATTTATGGGAACACCATATAAAAATTGTGATTTATACATTGAGGTACCACACATTATATGTAATCTAAAATTAGTAACACTCATATTGTAAGTGTGAATAAGTAAACAAGAATAAAACACTTCTTAATGAAACATTGTATCAAAGATTTAGCTAAGAAATTAATCTAAAGCAAGGATCTACTATAAGCATCTCATTGTTTCCTATCTTTAAAGATTTAGTAGGCTACAGTGCTCTCAAATTTCAATGAAACACTATGACTATTAAAATGACAATCTAAAGAACGGAATGATGTTAGATGCAATTATGTGATGCTATATGATAATATCTAGATGATAAAAGAGCTACTGTAATATGAGTTGGCATGAAAAACTATGGATGAAGCTATAGGGTGCAGCCATGATTATAATTCTAAAATGTTGGATGCTTGAATTGCTTGATGATTTCCTCCAGAGTAAGATTGCATAAAATTTGATATTTTGGGATCCTTTCTTTGTTGAATGAATCTATATTTACAGATTTTCCGGCAGCAATTTTGCACAGGGGCAGCAAAGAAAGGCTTGGATTCAATCTAGAGGATTGAATAGTGAGAGATGGAGGAGATTGAGAATATTTTGGGAATTTTCCCTACCCATGAAAACACCAAGCAATAAGATAGGAAGGATTGATGGAAGAGGATTGAGAGATGGATTTCCAATTTGTCTCCAATTTGTCTCCAAATCTTCCCATGAAGATTCAATCAATTAATTTAGACATAGGATATCTAATTTGATTTTGAGGAAATATAGAGAAATCGATTTATGCTTTAATTTAAATATTTTGATTTATTTAAATTAGCAAAAGAGGGATAAATAATTTAATAAAACGAACTATACAAGTTGTTTATTAAATCCAAAAAGAAGAATTTGATAATTAATCAATAAAGGGTTTGATCTTTATTTAATTAATTTAGCTGATGTGATAGAATAAAATAGGGGAATTGATAAATAAATCAAACAAATTATTTAATTTTGTTTGTTTAATTAAGATGAGATAATAGTAGAATTAGAAGAATTTAAATGTGAATTTAAACATGAACTATATAAATAAATATTTCTATTTATTCAATAGTAGAGGAATTTAGGATAATTAATCAGATTCTCTAGACCAATTTTAGGTGAATACATTTTTCCCCTCTTTGAAGTGATGTGTTTACACATTTCTGCAAAGAAAATTTTGCGTTGCTTCTAGTATCAACAAGAAAAATTCAGTATGCCCTAGATGAAGAAAAAAATCAATATGCCCCAGACATGCCCTAGATATTGAATTTCAAATGATTGATTATAATATGTCCCCTCAGGAGATAAATTAGTGATTGTATGATTTTTTGGGATTTTTCTAAAATTTTGAATTTTCATAGTGATTTGATGATGATTTGATGAATAAATAATTTATCTCCCGTTATTGATGAAGAAAATTTGGCTCGTGGATGAATTTCAATTAATTTCCCAAATAAAATTAATTAAAATAAAAAAATCTACAAAAAATACCTTTTGAAAAACTTATATAAATTCAAAGTGTCCTTTTCACACTCATTTATGCTTTTTGACTTTACAAAACCTAGTGAGAGAGACATTTGAGCCACTTGGAGCAAGATGTTGATCCCCTACCACACCAATCAGTTTGAGCGTGTGCAACGTCACCAGCGCCCTGCCACCTATGGACCTCCGATACGTACTCGTAATCCACCTCGTATTTTGCACATTTTGATTTTCATGCCATTTTTCCTTGTTTTCATTTTTTTGTAATTTTAGCACATCAATTTCGCGCTTTAGCACTTTCACTCCGATGTAGTGCTCCTAGGATTTGTTTTAGCGCTTTTGTTAATTTCTTTAGCTCTTCTATAGGATAGTTTAGTGCTTTGAAAAATTAGCTCTTTGATGTTTGATTTTAGTGCCTAGAAATTTTTAGGGCATCAATGCAATATTTTGGTGCTTCGACATTCCGAAATAGCACTTTGAGTAAAGTAGTGCTTCGATAAATTGTTATAGCGCATCGGTTTAATTAAATAGCGATTCAGGTAATTTAGCACTTCGATTGCCTGTTATAGCACATCGAAGTGCTGAAATAGCACTTTTGGTTTTTTAGCTCTTAGGGTGCCTATTTTAGTGCATTTAAATGATGAAATAGCGCTTTTGGTTTTTTAGCGCTTAGGGTGCCTATTTTAGCGCATCCAAATGATGAAATAGACCTTTTAGTTTTTTAGCGCTTAGGGTGCCTATTTTAGTGCATCCAAATGATGAAATAGCGCTTTTGAAATTTTAGCGCTTCGGATGCCTATTTTAGCGCATCCAAGTCAGATTTGCAGATTTGACACTTTTTAACCTTGATTTCATCAATTTTCATCATGTCCATTCTTTGGTTTGGTATGATTTGATAATCCAAATACCATGATGATTGATTATGATGATAGATAAGACTTACTCTCATGATAGGTGAGAAATAATCTCATTTGTGATAATCCTCATGATAGGTGAGGAATGATTCATATCTGATAAACCTCATGATAGGTGAGGTTATATGATGTTTGTGATGAACCTCATGATAGGTGAGGTTAGTTGATGTTTGTTCATGAATTTTGATAAAAAATTCATACCAAAATTTGATTAGATTGGATAGTAGAATGATTTGTGATATTTGACATAGTGCATGGATTTTTAAACCTTTTATGATGATAGGAGCATCTGGGTAACCTCCAAATGCGAGAGCGATTTCCCTGGACTTCCGATTTGATCCCACATTTGACTCCTGATGAGATTCAGATCATCTCTCGATGCGGTTTGTCTTCTCTCCTTGACATGCCCCAAATTACGATTAATCAGGGTCTCCTCACAGCATTAGCCAAGCGGTGGCAGAATGACCATAATACCTTCCACCTACCGACTGGTGAGATGAAATTCACTCTAGAGAATGTATGGCGGATATTACAGATACCATTTATGGGGGAGATTGTAGTTTATGATTCACATGAAGTTGGTGGGAGAGATTCACTCCGCAGAGTCTTTCAGGATAATCATATTGTAGGGTTGTGTGTTCAGTGGTGGACGATGGCTGACACCTATGCTACTTTATCGATAGTGCTTGTTGGATTCATTGGAGGCTTCCTTTGTCCTAATCATAGGTCAAAGGGATTCCCTCTTGGGTGGGGCTGAATTCTTGAGAGCATGGTCATGCATGGGACCAGATACACATGGGGGATGTGCATGCTAGCCCACCTTTATCATGATCTACATTCAGTGGTTTACTTGGGAGGACATAGTTTATTAGCAGGGGTCACTTTGCTACAGGTTTGGGTATGGGAGCATTTTTCCATTGTACGACCATTGTCGGTATGAGATAGACCTATAGACTGGCCATATGTCTTTCATTACAGAGGTCAACTTACCCATTCTAGGATGGGTAAGTTGCAGCATTGGAGGCATTTTTTGGATGACCTAGAGAGTGTCACATGGCATCCTTATCTGGATTGTGAGCAATCAAAGGAGGAGGATGTAGTGCTCAGGTTTTTATGTGATTCCATGTATTTGATCGACAGGAGGGATTTTGTCCTAGAGAGATTTTTACTACGACGGGTCTACAGGTAGTAAGGTATTGTTCAGTGCATGCCTTAGGGGGTTGCTCATTATGCCTGACGGCGGAGTGATACAATAAATTGGGGGCTCTGCTTTTCATATGATACATTAGTGGAGTGATACCAAGCTCTCCAACTATCAACTTGGGATATGCACCAGGATATTGCTAAGGCACCTATGACTGCAGAGTATGCCCACTTTTTGGCCTTGCACCCATGTCCTCGGATCACCATTCCGGATAAGCCAACACCATTACCTATTGAGGAGGATGTTGCAGAGGATCCAGCTATAGTCATTAAGGGTGAGGAGGATAGTGGTGTTGACACTAAGATGAGCAATAGTGAGTAGAGTAGCAGTGAGGATAGTAGCAGCGATGATGGGGATGATGGTGGTGGCGGTAGCAGAGGGGTTGGGCCAAGCAGTGTAGGTCCATCTTTGAGTAGGCCTCGTAAGAGGTGAGCAATGGAGATGCCTTTTGTAGATCAGCAGAGACAAATTTCTAGCTTACAGGTGCAGGTATAGACTCTACAGGGTTAGCTAGTTCAAGCACAGGGTTTACTGATGCAGACACGGACACAGCTGCAGACCTAGGCACAAGCTTTAGCACAGGTTCAAGGATAGTTAGCAGCTATTTAGACACAGTTTGGTACTTTGACAACCGAGAGAGACAATGGCAGTCAAATTGCAGAGAGGGCACAGGGGACTGCTGAGACTTTACAGAGGATAGCTGATGGTACCTCTATTGCTGACTATATGAGGGAGGTTCTTCATGTTGGATGAGAGGAAGAGTTATATAGGGGCCGATATCATGATGCACTTCTTGCTGAATGCAAAGTGAGTTATGCCCCTTCTAGATCTGGTAGGACACATACTCGTACAGTTAGCGAGGGTGTGATGCAGCCTCCATGGAGAGATCTTAGAGATCCTAGTCCATCTGGTGGTGGTGGAGGTATTGGTCCTATAATGCCGACACCTTCTGGTAGTAGCAGATCCTTAATGATGTACACTTCGAGTCAGCCAGTTTTGATGATGTATCTCTTCTATTTAAGACTTCATTGTATACTTGACATTGATGATATTTATGATTTGCAGTTGATTTCTATTGTTCTATGATGTTCTATTATGATTCTATGATCGATGTATTTATTTTAATGTGTTATATATCATGTGATAATTATATAATGAATGCCTTTATTTTATGTTATGTGATGATTCTAATTTAAATGCTTATGTTCTAAATGTATGAATGAAAATGATGATATTATACATGGATGGTTTTAAAAAATATATAAATTTTGTGACGTAATTCATGGATGACAATGATGTGTGGGTTAAAATTGATCAAATGCATATGATAATAATGTAATAAATGATATGGTGTAATGAACATGCTGGTGATAAATGTAATAATATAATGTGAATGAATGATATATTTATGAGATGAATGCAATTATATGATTTATTTTTAGAATGTTTATGTGATGTGGAAAACATGATATGTTGAATTCACCACTATTTTATGTTAAATGTATGAATGATGAAATGATAAATGTTAATGCTTTGTAATATATGTAAATGAAAAGATGATGCACCTATATGGTTTTGATGAATTTTTGTTTATGTCAAGTATACTCAATCATATTTCTAGAAAAGATAATCATTAATTTGAATCCTTTATGTAACAACTACTCTCTAGATGTAGAATTTTATGAATGCAGTCTAATTTTATCATGCAACTATATGAGGACCATTGTGATTTTAATAGTATTTTTGTGCTTGGTATCATCATAGAGATTTTTAGGATGCTAAAAGTGAGTACAAGCGTTAATGGTATATGTTAGACCAATGACGACCTGAGTACTATTTTCATAATTTTTGATATTGCAAGCAAACGCAAGCATCTAGGTATAATTGAACCAAGATGACCTGAGCATTTCTCACATAAACAGGTAGAGATTAGTCATTTTAATGTGTGAATTCTGAATTTCATCAGTGATACATTTGTATTGCACATCCCCCAACAATTCACACATTTAAATGACTAATACATAGACAACAGAAAATAAAAATACCATTCTTCTTCCTTGTTTCTCTAGTTTATTACATCATTGAGTTACTCCAAAGAAATGATAACAATTAATCAAAATAAAACTTATCCACCTTTTACTTAGAATGTTTCAATCATTATTCCGATTAGATCATCCATCCTGATTTTTGCGATGTTTTTGTGATTTTTCGATTTTTGGACTCAAAACTAACCTAAAGACCTATCCTAGGGGCCTTTCCTACGTTACACACATAGAGACCATGTAGTTTGACTGAAACTGACTCATGTTTATGGTTTTTGTTTTCCTAGACTGACTTTTTGACTTTTTTTTTGGATTTTCTAATATGATACTGATGTTTGATGAATTTTCTGATGGTGATTGATGTTTGCACTTCGATCATTGTTTGTGTTGTAATTTTTATACTGGTGTTTTCCCATTTGGCTAAGCTGATTTTTTACTACCTCCAATGAGGTCCAGATGTTGCCCCCAGGCTAGAGTGAGACATGACCATGTGAATTGAAATGATAATGGATGCAAAATGATGGCGAGACTAATGATCCTAATATGTATCAAAATAGATGGAAAAGCTGGTTTAGAATCACATACGACACCTATTTCCAAGTTTTCACCATATGTTTTAAATGCACTTTTGTTTTGTATTTTCTCTTTTCTCATTTTCTTTTTTTATTTTCTATATTTTTTGCATTTTCTATTACCAAGACGCTTGTTTGCTAGGTTTTCATCAAGGCAATCATTTTTAGGATTTGCAACTATGCACTAGGTGATTCAGGTATAGAACTTTCTAAGATGGATACTATTGATAGGTTCATCAAACAAATCCCCCTCTAATGTTGAAAGTTGATAGGCTCCTAATCCGTACACTGATATGATGACAAAGGTAACTAGCTAGTTAGGTTCAAACTTTCCTTTCTTTTCTCTGTCCTATTGATTTCTCTGGTTCTCTTTTAGGACCAAATCTCCAACCTGAAAGGCTCTAGGTTTTACCAAATGATTCTGAACTATTATAAGAAGGACTAGATACTTGTTTTACCATAAACTCATAACGACCATGTTTCTCTTGCAAATGTAAGAGTGAAGCAATTGTTGCCATAGCATCTATCACTTTTTCCTTTGCCCTTGGAATTTGATCAAATTTGATAGTGACAAATAATTGTTTGAGATCATCTATCAGCTATTTATAGGGTATCAAAGTTTCATCTCTCATTTGATATTCGTCATTTACTTGATAAATGACTAGTTGAGAATCCCCATATACCTGCAATTATGTGATCTTCCATTCAATTTTGGCTTTGAACCCAATGATTAATGCCTCATATTCTGTCACATTATTGGTACATTGAAACATTAGTCTATTAGATTTTGGGATGGTGTGTCCTTGGGGTGTGATCAACAAAAACCCCACTCCAGATCCTTGTTGTGTATATGATCCATCAAAGTACAGTATCTATTGTTATGGTGTCACTATCAAAATGTTTGCATAAGGAAACTCCATTGTCATAGGTCGATCATCTGGTAAAGGAGCTTCAACCAATTGTTCAGCGATTGCTTGATCTTTGATGGCTCTTCTTTCCACATACTGAATATCAAACTTGCTTAAAATCATGACCCATTTGGCCAGTCTACCTATTAAAGTAGCCTTACTGAGTAGATATTTTAAGGGGTCCATTTTTTCTATGAGCCTAATTGTGTGAGTCAACATATAATGTCGCAACTATTGGGTAGAAAATACTACCACCAAGCAAGATTTCTCAATGAAAGTGTAGTCTATTTCATAGCCATTCAAAGTTCTGCTGATGTAGTAAATGGCTTGTTCCCTTCCTTCATAATCTTCTTGTGCCAATAGTGCTCCTAAAGAAATATATATTGTTGCAATGTACAGTATTAAAGGTCTTCCTTCTATAGGCGGCATGAGAATAGGCAGTGATATTAGATATTGCTTTATTTGATTGAAAGTTATTTCACACCCTTGATCCCATTTGAATACAACATTCTTATGTAATAGATGATTGAATGGATGACTTTTGTCTGCCAGCTGGGAGATAAATCTCCTGATTGATTGGAGCCTTCCCTGTAGTGACCTGAGTTGACTGATGTTTCTAGGTGGTGGAATTTCTATTATTGCCTTAACCTTTGTTGGATCTACTTCAATACCCTTTTTTGAAACTATGTATCCCAATAGTTTTGCTGATGTAACCCCAAAGACACATTTCTTAGGGTTTAGTCTAGCAGTGAACTTTTCTAGCCTTGTGAAGATTTTTCTCAGGATATCTAGATGTCCTTCCCTAGAATAAGATTTAGCTAGAATATCATCTACGTAGTCCTCCATAAAGGTGTGCATCATATCATGAAAGATTGTGGTAATTTCTCTTTGATAAGTTGCCCCTACATTTTTCAAACCAAACGGCATGACATTCCAGTAGAAGGTTCCCCATGGACATGTAAATGTAGTTTTCTCTTGATCTTCTAGAGCTATCTTAATTTGGTTGTATCCGAAGAAACCATCCATTATTGACAACATGGCATTCCCTACTGTTAAGTCTACGATGATGTCTATATTAGGCAATGGGAAATCATCCTTGGGGCATGCCTTATCGAGGTCCCTAAAATATGTACATATCCTAATAATATTATCTGGCTTTGAGAAAGGTACAATATTTGATATTGATTTGGCATAATCAATAGACCTAATGAATCCAACATCTAATAATTTCTTTAGTTCAACCTTTACCATTAATGCGATATAGGGATGCATTTTTCTCAATTTTTGTTTTAGAGGTTTGATTCTTGTAGGCAAAGAAAAATGATGCATTAAAAGATTTGGGTCCAAACCTTGCATATCGGAATATGACCAAGCAAAGTTAATGCTTCTTTCTTCAAAGAATTTGATAAATTCAGGTCTCTCTTGCTCTGTCATAGATTCTGCCAAATGTAAAATCTTTGCTCTTTCTTCGGTGCCAATGTTCAAAGATTGTGTGGGCTCTACCAGAATTGGTGACCTTTCATGATAATGCTCTAGAAGAGTGTCAAATCTCCCATCTTTCAGTGCCTCAGAGATATTTTCACTGTCAGATGCATTCTTTATTTTTTATTTTTCAAGATCTAATCTTGTCATAGAATGGTTTTCACCATTAGATCCATTATTCATGTTTTTATTTTTGCAACTAGAATATTTGACACCCACCTACCGAGTCGCGTTGTTATGAGAGTTATGGATAGAACTTGTATCAAGTTCGTCACATCATAGGAAATTTATGATGGAATCATCATTTGCAAACATGGGTACATTTATAGGTTCAACAAGTTCCCAGTTTATAAGTTCGGGATGGACTAAAGGCATGAAGTCATCGAATTGACTAAGATCAATGATGGTAAGGGTTTGGATAGCTATGTCATCATAGTCATTATTTAGGATGTCAAGATCAATGATGGTACCCTCCTCAAGAATATCTAGTTCACTCGATGTTTGTTCATCCCCACTTGAGTCATCGATATGTTGTGATCCTAATTCAAATGGTCTAGACCCAGAGCTTTGTCCCTCCTCACATGTAGGTGCATATTGTTTTATGACATCAATTTGGACATCTCTGTAAGATATATCAGAACATACATCCCATTCATATTCATTTGAATCTGTTTCAGAGCTATCTCTAACCTGAAGGATTCTTTTAATAGCCTTCTATGTCATTTCTTGTTTTTCTTCTTCTGAGTATCCTAGTCCTGTCTTATCTTTTGAATGAAGAGTAAGAGGCTAAATAGATTCTATGATGCCTTCCTTCCTTTCTCGAACAATTCCATGTCCTTCATTACCCATTTTTTTCTAAAATAGCCTTCCCTTTGCCATACTTATCTATGTTGATGTTGATGTTTGTTGATGTTGATGTTTCTCCATCTTTGTATAACCAATCAAGGATAGATTTGTCTTCTGATTCATCCTCTATAGTACCGGCTCAAACAAATCTTTCTTCTAGAACCGAAAAAGGTAGTGATGTTTGATGTTTTATCATTGATGGTTGGCCATATGTCTTTGGAGATGGCATTAATTATGAAAGATTAAGAGATTGTTCAATAGAATATTGTCCCATTCCCTTGTCTGTCAACTGAACCTATTCTTGGAATTTTTGTGATAAATAATTTTGGGGATCTTGATTGTCTATTAATTGAGTGTCAACAAGACTTGCATCTTTTGATTTATCCTTTTTCTCAACCCACTTGGTGGTAATATTTGTATGTTTTTCTTCATTTGATGAATTTGAACTGCATGCTTCCCTATTGTGAGGCACAAAGGTGTCTTGAGAGATTATGAGTGTGTCACAATGTTGAGGATGATTATAATTTGCTGATATAGTCACCTCATGTCCATTTACTTGGAATTTTAAGCATTGGTGATAGGTGGAAGGTATCGCCTACATTTCGTGGATCCACGGGCATCCTAAGAGTATGTTGTAAGTTAACTCTTTTTCCAATACCTAGGATGCTATGTTTTTCATCATCGGTTCCACTTGAATGGGTAACACAATTATTCCCTGAGAAGATCTCTCTTCCTCATCATATGCCTTTATTGTCATTATCCTTTGGGAATCAATAGAATTACCTGAATACCCTAGTGCACAGATTAACTTTAGAGTGCAAATGTTCAAACCAACTCCCCCATCTATTAAGACTCTTTTGACCCAATGATTGTGGATCGAGACTTCAATATGGAGTGTGGTGTTATGGGGATGGTTAAGTGACACATCATCCTATTCAGAGAATGATAGACAGTGTGGTGTAGTCAAATGTCCCACCATAGCCCGGAATTGGCAAACATCTAGATTTTTAGGTATCATGGTGGAAACTAGTGCTTGTTCTAGAACCTCCTTATGTGATGGTGATAATTTAAGGAGTTCCAGTATTGATATATGAGCTAGAATTTTCTGAAGCTGATTGACAAAGTTGTATTTAGATGGAGCTAGAGTTGCATTTTTAGGCGCAACTCCCTTTAAGACTACCTTGGATTTTCCCCTTTTCATTACATTTATTGGTTGATAGCCTTGTCGTTCTTTGATTTTTAAAATGTTTATTTCATTTTCAAACACTTGTATGCTTGGGAGTAAATCCAAAGGAGTAATGTCATTGGTTTTATTTTTGTCCATGTGATGACCAATGGTATTATCATTTTATACTTTGGTAAGACAAAGGATCATGGTATCATAGACATGATTGATATTTTTACCTTTGTTGTTTGTAGAAGATGATGCTCCTTTGGCATAATTTGGTAAAGGGTCCTTGAAGGATGTATAATAGTTTTTGTTTTGGTGTCCCTCTACATATATCTTGTGATTGTCGATCAGATCTTGAACTGCATTTTTTAACTCCATGCAATCATTAGTCTTATGGCCTTTATTGTTGTGGAATTTGCAATAATTTGTGTCATTCCACCATGTTGGTTTGACCTTTAGATCCCAGAATCTCGCTTCCCATGTAGTGATAAGATCACTTGCAACTAGTTCCTTCGTCGTTCATTCCAGTGTTTGGCCTAAAGGTGTGAACCTACGCCGATTTGATGATTTTTGGTATGTTTTGTGGTTTTGTGTTTTTGTTGTTTTGAATGTCATTTGATTTGACAATTTGATCATTGTTTTGGTTTGTTTTTGAAGTAGATGTTGTCAAGTTAAAAATTGGTTTCGCATTTTGTAAATTATTTTCCGTTTCGTTGGTCCCTATATTTATGTTCTTTTGCCAAAATTTTGGCTTGTCATTGTTGGGGTACTGATTTGAGGAGTTGGTGTTATTTGATTTTTTGTTCTAATGTTTAATAACCCCTCTTTTGACCAATGCTTCTTCAATCTTAAGGCCATTTTCTACCACCTTTTCAAACGTTTGAGGACACTGTAATTTGAGTCTATAACTCATCTTGAATTCCCAGATATGATCGATTAGATCTTTCTTTCCATTGTATTTGTCATACTTGGGGAATTCACAGTGTCGAGGAAAAGGTATCATGTCCATTGTTGAGTCAAATGGATAAGGAAAAATATCTTACAATGCATATCTTTTTATGTTTCCTTTTGTTATGTCTTGTAGTTGTTGTTGTAAGTTTTGCATTTGGTTTGTTAAGGCAACAACTAGATCTACACCTTGTGTGTGTGGTGGTATTTTGGTTTTGCCTGTTCCAGGTGCTTCTTTTAGGAAATTTACATCAAAGTATTTGGGAAGCTTAGCACTTGATTTAGCCAACATTAAGAGATATTTCTCCATGTCCTGCTTTAAGATCTTTTCCATGAATTTATAGAATTTTGGATCCTGTTGGGCTGTTTGTATGTCTTCTGGAGTTATTTCATTTTTGTCACTTTGATGTAGACTATTCTAGGGATTTTCTTCTAGCATTTTATTTGATGTTTCGAGTTCCTTTTCTAAGAGCCTCTATTTTTGTAATCTGGTGAAGATTGGCATACAAGTGTTTTTCTCTTCCTAACAAACTTTTATCTTCTATGTTGGAAAATGTCAAGTGAATTTTTAACAAAATCAAATAAGATGATATATCCTATTGATAAGACTAGGTTAAAAAATTGATTACTATGCCTCGTTTCATGATAATAGGATGATAATATCCCGATGATGAAACTTCAGCTTAATAATCAAGATTTTGTTTTGATTTGACACTTTATGATTTGCAAGATCTTTTTTTTAGTTGAAAAGACTGGTAACTTGTAGGAACCTGTCTTATTTTGGTTTCTAGACAGTGACTTTGTTAAAAAGATACTTTTGTTTTGACAAAAATTTGTGTTTAGATGGTAATCAAACTGACTTATATGTTTTGAAAGTGCTAAAATAGAGTTGATAAGCGCTAAAACAGAACTTGGAAGCATTATTTCGCAAAAGCGCTAAAACAAAGCTTAGAAGCGCTATTTTTGTGGATGGGCTAAAATAGTGCTCAGAAGCGCTAAAACAGTGCTCGGAAGTGCTAAAGCAGTGCTCGGAAGCACTATTTTGTGGAAGTACTAAAAAAGTGCTTGGAAGCACTAAAATAGTGCTCGGAAGTGCTATTTTGTGGAAGCACTAAAACAGTGCTTGGAAGTGCTAAAAAAAAGGGTGAATGGTTAAGACTCTTTATTGAAAAACTTGATTCAGCCTTGTAGAGTATTCCATCATCAGTTGTGGGATGTAGGACTAACATATGCGTTGACTATGATTATGATATTGTGTGAGGGCTATCCTTTGGAAGAAGGCTTGTGAATAAAGAGGTTCTACGATGTAATCAGCAGTATAACCTCTAGCAAAATTGTGATACCTATGAATGAAGGTTTTGTGTTGCAACAAGATTTTTTGACTTTGATATAAGAAACACCTTTTTCTCAAAATATTTTGGTAGCCAAGTGGTCTCTTGGGTTTCTTGACTCTAATGGTTTTCTTGACAAACCTTGTTGATTTCCACTTTCGAATCATGAATTTTTCTAACCTGATTTGATTTGCAGTTTTCTGGATGATCTATTAAATGATTTTGAAAACACAACAAGCAAATTGTAGAATAATTATTTTAGTCCTCAAATCTAAATAGATAGTGTATATTCAAGAACCGTGAATGATCCTGGTGCAGGAGCACCTAGGAAACACTAGGCAATTAGGAAGTCTAGGATGAATTTTTGTTTTTTGATGTGTTACCCTGAAGGTTATGTTGACCATTGAGATAGAGTTAGAGGCTTAAGAATATGTCTTGATCAGGAGTGATCAGTAGCTTAAGGTGTGGAAAGGGTGGATGAGTTTAGAAACTCATTTTCCCTATGAGTTTAGAAACTCATTTTACTAGAAATTGGAAAAAAGTGCAAAATGGTAAATTTTTGCAACTTTGCCACAATGTAACTGACATGTCCGACCAAGGGGAGGCATAACTACTTTTTTTTCCCTATTTAGGGTGTGCCTCGACCTGAGAGCAAGGTTGGAAGGTATTGGGATGATTGGAAATTTTGAAATTCAAATAAGAACAGTGGTGTTAATGTGAGAGTTTTTGGATTTTTTTGGCATTGCACAGTGTTTGAATGGATTGAATTGAATACTGTAGGTGATGTAGAATGCGGTATAGTTGTTTTTGAAGCTTTGTGTGGCATTATTTTGTTAGTGTGTTCAATTTCCAAGCGTTGTTTTGTAGTTAGTTTGTTTCTTTTAATTGTTGTTCTGACAAACAGATTGTGAAGAATGGAGGTTTAGTTCACATTCCCACTGTACATAGTGTACGATCCTTTGGGAATTGTGACTAGACCCCATGAATGTAAATATGGTAGGGTTAGGAGTCGTTAGGATTCAGGGTATCACTATGGAAGTCTTCTCCTAGGTGAGCTTGACAATGTCTGGCTAGGAAAGACAAGAAGTGCAGAGCACTTGACTTATAGGGGTGATCATTCCCTATCAAGTCATGGTGTGGAGAGGGTAGGCAGATGCCTAGAAAAGACTTGGAATGAGAAAGGAGGCTCCACCAATCCATTTGGAGGAAGAACAGATTGACAGTTTGCTGTGTGGTCAGGAAAACCTAAGCAAGAGGCCTAATTTGACAAAATGAAGGTATGGTCTGTGTACGAGCAGTTGAAGGTTAAGACCACTACAATCTTCAAGTGGTAAGCATGAGGACCAGAATTCCCAAAGGAAAATTCAGTGTTCTTTGGAAAACCTTGGAGTATTAGTGTGTTCTCTCGGAGATGGAGACCTAATTGGAATTCCTAGGCTAGTAGCCTTTTTAACCCTAAATGAGGGTTTGCTGGAAGCAACCATTAATTAGAGTTTGGTGGACCTTCAAGAACCCTAGGAGGATGGAATGAAGCTATTGGAAACATCTCCACACCCCTACAAAGCTAAGTTTTAGTTCTTGTAGCTTGTTAGCCTTTAGGGTGGATTAAGGGCTAAGGAAGAGGTGAAGCATTGCACCAAGGTTGGCTTGGTAGGTAGGATTTGTATTGATAGTGGGGTTGGCAAGGAGAACCAGGGGAGCCTAGTCATATGGTAGGTCCTATAGGTTTAGGTGGTAAAGTGAGATGCCATAGGGGTCTACCAAGGAAGATCCAGAGCATGGAACAATGATTTTTCCATCCAACCCTACCCTATCAGGTCCTTATTGATTTTCACTAGTTTTTTTTGGCAAATATATACTTTCAGATAGACTCACTCTTAAAGTCAAAAAGGTCATTGTTATACTCAACAACCCACATCTTTAAATTGCGTTGACTTACACAATCATGTCACCCCCTAGAGGGCGCCCATGTTTTTGTCATTTCCAGGTGCATACTCAAAGTTGGATTTCTTGTCCCTTGAGAAAACGGCCCTTGTAAATTATATGGTGAGTGTCTTGGGGGAAGATTCTTCCCTCCCCTTATATTGTGAGTATTATAATGTTTGGTTACTGACTCGGCTGGATACTATGCTATGGTTCTTAGATATGGTTTATGTGCAGTGTGGCAAATGATAAACTGACTCAGGAGACCTCCCAATCTTTAGAACAAATATTTTAAGGATGGTTATCTTACACACTACCATTGAGTTGTAATTTCATCAACAACTCGCATTTGTTTAGAGTGGGTTGGAATCCTTGGCTTTAGGCGTTCCCACTTAGGTCATTCTTGTAGGGTGAGTACTTTTTCCCACTATGGCAGGCCTTCTAAAGGTTTTAACAAAGCGTAAAATTGTATGAAAATAAAGGATGAGTCTGGCACTTTGAACACCCAGTTAAGGGGAAAGCATAAGCCTATTCACCACACAAGCACATTAGATAAATGATTTGTTTTAAGCCCAAAACACAAATTTTGCTAATCTATGTGAAGATTTTGCTTCACAAAATTCATGGTGTCCATTTTAACTAATATAGAAACAGGTGTGATGTCTATCCTAGGATTGATAAATTTTAAACCAAATGGCTATCCTATGATTGGTTCATTTTAGTCCAAATGGATCAAAATAAAATTTTGGTTGCGGTCATGTCGGATCCCGATAAATAATTATAGAAGTGCTAAAATAGTAAATGAAAGCACTGTAGTTTTTACTAGATGCGCTATAATAGAAAGCACTGAAACAAAGCTCTGAAATGCCAAATTTTTCCACAAAAGCACAATATTAGCTATACTAGTGATGGGTGTCTGATGTGCTGAAATAGATCACAAAAGCTCTAAAAAAATTTGTGGATGCACTATAGTTTTATGGAAGCACTGAAACAAAGCACGGAAGTGCAATAGTTTTCCATGGATGCGCTATAGTTTTTCACAGAAGCGCTAGAAAAATTCTCGATCGTGCTAATTTGAACACGTCAGAGACCTATGTGACACTTTTCAGAAAAAAATTATGAAATATGGGGTTAATGTCCCACGGTGGATGCCAAATTGTAGGTTAGAATAAGTAAACAAGAATAAAACACTTCTTAATGAAACATTGTATCAAATATTTAGCTAAGAAACTATTCTAAAGCAAGGATCTATTGAAAGCGTCTCATTGTTTCCTATCTTTAAAGATTTATTAAGCTACAATGCTCTCAGATTTAAATGAAACACTATGACTATTAAAATGACAACGTAAAGAATGGAATGATGCTAGATGCAATGATGTGATGCTATATGATAATATCTAGATGATAAAAGAACTATTGTAACATGAATTGACATGAAAAACTATGGATGAAGCTACAGGGTGCAGCCATGATTAAAATTTTAAAATGTTGGATGCTTGATGAAATGCTTGATGATTTCCTGCAGAGTAAGATTGCATAAACTTTGATATTCTGGGATCCTTTCTTTGTTGAATGAAATTGTATTTATAAATTTTTTGGCAGCAGCTTTGCACAGGGGCAGCAAGGAAAGGCTTGGATTCAATCTGGAGGATTGAATGGTGAGAGATGGAGGAGATTGAGAAGATTTTTGGAATTGTTCCTACCTATGAAAACACTAGGCAAGAAGATAGGAAGGATCGATGGAAGAGGATTGAGAGATGGATTTCCAATTTGTCTCCAATTTGTCTCCAAATCTTCCCGTGAAGATTGAATCAATTAATTTAGACATAATTTTGACATAAATTAGACATAGGATATCTAATTTGATTTTGAGGAAATATAGAGGAATTTATTTATGCTTTAATTTAAATATTTTGATTTATTTAAATTAGCAAAAGAGGGATAAATAATTTAATAAAACAAACTATACAAGTTGTTTATTAAATCCAAAAAGAAGAATATGATAATTAATCAATAAAGGGTTTGATCTTTATTTAATTAATTTAGCTGATGTGATAGAATAAAATAGGGGAATTGATAAATAAATCAAACAAATTATTTAATTTTGTTTGTTTAATTAAGATGAGATAATAGTAGAATTAGAAGAATTTAAATGTGAATTTAAACATGAACTATATAAATAAATATTTCTATTTATTCAATAGTAGAAGAATTTAGGATAATTAATCAAATAAATTGTATTTAATTAATTGGATTCTCCAGACCAATTTTAGGTGTATACACATACAAACTAATAATGGGGTAAAAACAGAAAGTTGTGTGAAACTTTTATAAAAGAAATAGCCAACACAAATCCAATATTTTTAACTTGAATTACTAAAAAGAGACATATATGTTTTGAATTTTGAAATGGTGTAAACTACAACTTGTCCAATTTTTAGTGTATTTGTTGTTTGTATTTTAAAAAAAAGTATTTGAATATAGTTTTTTATAAACTTGACACTATAATTTATTTGTTGATAAAATGCTGAGAAATGAAGTTAAATGGCATGTCACTCTTTACATAGTAAATTTTATTATTTTCCTTTCAATTTTTTTGTGTATTTATAGCTTTAGACTTTAGTGCATGGATTTATCTTTTACCAATTTTGATAAATGCATGTTTTAAATAAATATTAAAATGTGTGTATTGAAAACACAAATTTTTCCATAGATGCCGCCTTTTGTCTTAACTATTTATCCAAAAAAAAATTATACCATCTTGACATAAAATCTTTTATCTTGTGCATCATATTTTTTTCTATTTTTTAATAAATTTTCATAATTTTTCTTGACAAAATAATCAACCTTATATTTTGATGATGCTAACCTATTTTTAATTGTGATGCAGTTGGGTGGGTGCCTCTCCACAAACATAGTTGTGGAGAGGTTGTTGTTGTGGTAATTGATTTGTCTCCTCACCTCTACCATGAGGATTGACACTTGGCTCTCGGTTGGAAATCATTGGGTTTTGGTGGTTGAGTTGGAGATATGGATCGACAGTCCCAAATTCACGTGGATTGACTGCTTACATTCATTCATTATGGTTTTAAGTGGACTTGATATGCAGTTTTATCAACTGGATGGATCACATGCTCGAAGCTTAATGGCGTAATAAGTTTCTAGTCACAATTTATGAGTCCTTACCTACTATGATGTGCAGATCTATATTTTCTATGATCGATGCAATATGTGAGTTGTGCCTCTAATGATGCTTTGGGGCTTTCATAGTTTTTTTGGTGGTTAAATATAGCATCTTCGACCAATTTTAGTATGGCAATGTTCATTATTTGTGTCTCAGCGAGGGAATTGGATACTGGTGGCATGCATACTCTGATTTAGTTGCTCAATAGCAAGTGCAAAATGGAATTTATGGGCCCTATGTCATCGTTAAGGATGAGATGCATCATTCGCCACCTTGATTATCTCACCTTTGTGGCAGTGAAATGCATTATAGGAAGGGGCTTCATGGAAGGGATTGAAGGTTATAGGCTCGACACAAACATTTCATCCAGGGTTTTGGCAGGACTGTTGGAGTTGAATGTTCCTAAGGAGGAGGCTAAGATGTTGATGCAGAAGCTCTTAAAGAAGGATCTACTGGTTGGGTTGGAGGAAACTTTGGTGATAGCCACTCTGGGGGTTGGAGTCCTACGCCCAAGAAACTTGAGTCTTCTCGAGGTCCTAGGGGCAACTGTCAAGTATTATCCATTTCTCCTTGATTTGTAGGGCTTGGATTTGGTCGAGCATCAAAGATTGGTCATTGCAGGGATGGAGTTTCTTAGGAAAAATTATCATCTTGTTCTGGTTCAAACTGCCACTTGGAAATACAAATTTAGGGTCTTTGCTCAACAAAATATTTGGTAAAAATGTAATGTCGATTGGTGTATATGTTGTTTGGTGTTTTAAGGAATATTTTTTGAAAATCTTCTACACAAGTATAGTTGCATATGACCTTGCATGGTCAATTTTGGGGGTTCTATGGATCTTGAGTCTAGATAGTCTTGGGTGTATGGTGGTTGCAAGTAATGTTTCAGGGTAAATCTTCTGCTCCAATGTCCACGGGCATGCAATGCAGATTTTTTTTCTATATCAATAGAAATCCTCTTTTATCTATCAAAAAAATAATTAAACTAATAAAAATATGTTTTTAAAAACAACACTTATAGATCAACAAAAGGGTATTTTTATATTTTTAAATGTTATTTACATGAGTAAAAGTTGTTGAAATATCAAGATTTTCAAATAATTTTACTTTTTTGATCAATTGACCTCAAAGTCGTGCTACATATGCATTTAGTGAATAATTTTAGTTGGAAAAGTTGTGACCATATACAACTTGGCTAAAATGAATCTAGCTAGATGATATGTTTGACCAAATTTGATTTTTATCTAGAAATGCTTAAAATCACTTATGTTGATAAGTTAGCCGAAAGTGTAACACAAATTTGTGATTTTTCCCAATGGATGTCATAAAGTGTGGGATAATAATGATTTTGGCATAAATTCAAAGGCATATGATGTTCCTTATTCATGTGAGTTTCTATTTAAAGGAATGAACAGTGTGGGTTATTGCAAATAATATAGTTATTTTTTCAACTACTAATATGACATTCATTAAAGTTAAAAATATCAAGAGAAAGATATGGTGTTTAAGGGAAAGGTAAAAATCATAGGATGGACAAGGTGATCGAGAATTTTTCATATTATATTCATCTTACCATAGCTATCATATTTTGGGAATAATTAGTAAATGATGATAAGAGATCTTGGGATAACATGGATGTGACCATAGATTTTGTGCTAATGCTGCAATAATTTATTAGAGATAAATTATTATGGTTCAATGTCTCACCATTTTATACATCAAGTTGAAGCTAATTGGGGTTTTGGAGTAGGTAATGCACTATGTAAAGATGGTGGCAAGTGATAACAAACCCAATGTAATTGTACCAATGGTAGTTCACCAAGATTATTTAGATAGATTCAATATGCCAGTGACTAAGGTGGAAAGGATTTTGTTGCACTTGGTTCATGATGTGGTTGGTTAATCATTTTTTCTTCCATAAAAAAATCATCATGATAGGGCTTGGTAATAAATGGTTGTCCTTTAAATATTATATAGTTTCTTAACACTCCACTTAAGGCTTGGAGATTATATAAGGAAGATAGAGTGATATGGTGGGAGGAAATTTCAATGATATGTAAGGATTTCCTACCAATTTTTAATGACCTAATTTGGAGTAGAGTTATGGGAAAGTAACAAATTTTCATAGTAGTTCATGTCTTTAAATGAAACTATAAAATTTCAAGTTTACTAAAGTTGGAAATTTATGTCATTTTATATATTAAAAAGGGGGTGGAAATTAATATATTATTATTTTATTTATATATTATTTTTATTTTATTTTGATTAGTGAAAGAGGCTTTAGGGAGCCATACACCATATGCTAATTTTGAAAATATTTTACAAAATTGATGCCTCCAAAAGAGGGTCCCATCTATTACATTTCAAAAGTTTCCACTCCTTATGAGGACCATAATAGACTTTATCTCCACATCTATGCATCAACAATCGCTATATCCTATTCTATAAGAATTGGAAATATACTTAGCTTTTTCATACATATTATCCTTTATTCTAAATATCTTTAGCACATGTATAATATTTTGGATGTTTAAATTCCTAGACCTCAACATTAGGTTCATCCTCCTCACAAGGGACCAAGGCAAAGTTTTAGTCCATAGAGCCCTCATTTAAAACCTTGATGATTTTTTTGATAAAATCCAAGCCCTACTTGGATTGGTGTTGTCTTACAACAACATCTCACTAACAAATTCTACCAAGAAAGGGACCCAAGTTCCATTAAAATAGGAAGCATTACAGCCCATCTCCCTTGGTCTTAATGAAACCCTAAACAAACAACTTCCTTCTCCAAAATTTCTTTCAACCCATTCTCCACTTGGGTCTTAATAGATTTGTAACTATCCTTATAATATCTTTATCATCTCCTAGATCAAGTATAACTACCAAAAAATATGAAGAAGTGATAGAATTTACTTAGTATCTACAAGCCAAAATAATTAAAATGTCCCCCACTACTATATTAATCACCTACATGACCATCGTTGAGTTGTTCTTGAAGATTAACTTTAGCTGCTTCTCTACAATCACTCGCAGGAAGGCAATATGCCAAGATTTTTCCATCAATGACACCATAGTTTGCATCTAGAAGAGAGAAGAAGAAATGAATAAACTAAAGGGGACCAAACAATATGTACATTAGGGACATGAATTCTCATAAATGTATGTCACACACTGTAAATGAGAACCAAAAGGAATCTACTAGCCATCTCCCCATTGAACATGCAAAGTCATCATTATTTATGAATGTGAAAATCATGGCACACTTTATCGCCATCTACACAATATACATCTAATATATTTAAATAATTGACCCATCGATGAATAGGTTGGCCAAGGATTCCACTTTTCAATTAGCCTCACGATTGGCATGAGAAATATTTATATCTTTAAATTATTGAAAAAAATCCAAACACATTTGAAGCATACTATTTAGTTTCCAATTCTTTAGATTTCCTGCTCTTAAGAAATTATTTTTTATTAATGAGTCCCCTTCGACCACTATCTTCTTAAAACCAAGACTCACAAATTATTGAAGAATAAGGAGATCGACTTATAATTCAACCACACTATTTTTGTTGGGGTAGAGATGAATACTTCATTTTCTCAAGACTTTACTTTTGTTATTCTTGAAGATGTAGTGGAGCACTAGATCTGCCCAAGTTCAATTTAATCCAACCATCCCTTGGAGGGAGCCACTTCACATGTGATCACATAGAGGAGACAGGAGTAACCCTCAAAGCCCCATGGATGGGGGAATGACAAGTCCAAACTAGGATTTTATCATTTTCTCACCCCACAAAGTAAAGGAGTTATGCTTTATATTTGTATTTCTTTTTGTGTTATTGACTACCTTTATAATTTATCCTCATAGCTTTCTAGAAAAGGTATCTAGGTCCATATATTTGTATTAACATATCCTTTAGTTTCTTTCTTTCCATATATCCCAAATTACCGTAGAAGGGGTAGCCACCCACAAGCTTGCAAAAACAACTCTTTTTTGAAGAATCAACCATGAATTGGAGAGTGAATGGGTGCAAGGGGTAGATAAATGTACCGATTCAACTTTTGTAGGAACCATTTCCAACAATTCTCCACAAAAGGGCAACCTGGAAGGAGGTGATAATAATTTTCCTCTTCATTTTTATAAAGCACACAAAATTGGGGGCCAATAAATCCCAACTTAGTCTATCCCTAGTTAAATTTTTATTCTGGAGTGCAGCCCAAGAAAAGGCACTAGCCTTGAGGAGGCACAATTTTCTCTAGAAAAGATGAACAAGACACTCAACATCCTTCTCCTCTTTCACCATAACAAACTAGCCCAATTTCATGTCATAAGACCCAAACTTGGATGCACACCATTAAAATTCACCTAACTCATTGGAAGAAAACATTTTCCTCTTATCTATGAGTTTTATTAGCTTCACCGACCAAGATGACCAAGGAGTTTAAACTAACTATGCATGGTCAACTCAATCAACAATTCATCAACCAAATGATGATACAAAAGGGATATATCTTTAGTTTCTAGGAAGAGTTGTTTTTGATGAGTTGCAAGAGAAGCTAGAAAATTCCATATTTTCTCATAAAGCTAAGTTAAAATATCATAAGGGACCAAATATAAGCACAATGAATGAATTTTTTTTTTTTTTTTTGGAAATATTCCCAAGTGATAAGTGTTAAAGTAGTTAAACTTTATTATATTGATTAATCTTGTAATAGATCAATGTCCCAAGTGACAAAGTGCCAATCTTGCATTGAGCTTTTAGTTAAACTTCAATTTAGGTGTTATTTGTTAAGTTTAGTTCTATATATTTCTAGATAGGAGCTGATATCCCAAGTTAATCTCTTAGTTAACCTCTTTTAGATCCACAATATGTGGAACACATGGTTCCTATATATTTTGAGTTTTGGAAAATTTTAATCATTAGAAACTATTTCGTATACAAGAAACTAATACAATTTAATCATAAATTTTCCTAATACATTTTTTGAGAAATTTATAAAATATTGAAGGATTGTGCCTACTACATGTATATGGGTTTTGATCATTGTTGATGGTATGTCTTCTATGTTTATCTAAGTTGAATAAAGTAGTGAAATTGCTCTCTTTACAGTGGTATTGAATAGGGCATTATCTCAAATCTACACATGCTATATGGTGATTTGATTTGATGTGGCTTGAAAATATTAAAGATAATTTTCCTTTGATGACTATATTGGTAAATTATTTATGATTGGGTGAATAGTGATTACAATAATTCTAGTTTTCTTGATTTTTCTTAACCATTTCAAAATTGATAGATAAAATGAGATTTATCTTTGTTCATTCAGTTTAGTTTAATCTTCAATTTCTCTTCACCTTATTATTTTTCTATTTATTTAAACTCAGTATTCATGATATTTCAAACCCTTGAATCTACCAAAGTAGTTGTATATATCTATTCAAGGAATGTTGCAATTTCAAATGACATGCAATTAATTTGAATTTTGAGAAGTATATGTGTTTTACCTAATACTCCATGAATATAATATTTTTTTTGTAAGTCTAAATCATAAAGACCCCTTTCTAAATAGTTTACATAATCCACTAAGATATCCATCATGTCAGAACTTGGCCTAAAAGGAACCTTGGAGTAGGAGTCCCTATTTTCAAGAGGAGTAGTGATTTACTTTTACTCAGTAATTGGTCATGCTAAAACAACCATCAACACCTGCATTTGATCTATAAAAACTACATTCTAGACTCCTACAAATTGATATGATGTCTTTAGTAGGGTTAACCTCAAACTAGAATTAGCCTATCTTTTCTCAATATTTTTTTTGTTATAAAATCCCTCTTGGGAAAGCCCTAGAAGGATATACCTCCTTACAATGAATGAACCACATATTAGAAGAATTCACAAAAAAGTTCTATCTAAACTCAAATCCCTCACTAAACTAAGTGATATTTATTGCAATGGTGTTAGACTAGAATAATTTGATTAGATTCCTATGTAGAATTTCATCCTTGAATTCATTGATTTTTGTATCTATTTGGTTGATATTATAACCTTTGGCCTTAAATTTGTTGATATATAAGCATAAGATATGTTGCTTATTGTCTCTTCAAAGTAATAATTTTATTTGAAAAGCTTCACAATTTATTCTTTAGATCATCCATTTCTAGGATCTTTTAAGCCATTGGAGCTTGAGTACAATACATATATATTAAAGGAGCAATATGATGTCCACTTGACAAGGGAGGATTTATCTTTGGTGGCTCTTCTTGTAGTAGGAGTGAGAAATATAGGAACATTAGTATAAGCAGTATGGAAGGAAGTCTCCCTACATCAATGAGGTTATTTTCTACTTCAATTACTAATTTATAAGTTTTGGAAGGATTTTTCTACCTAATAACTGGACTATTAATAATATTTTTTAATTGAAGGATTTCAAGTAGAAGATGAGTTTCATCTCTATTGGTGGTTGTGATGTGATATATATCATTTTATAGGATTTATAGAATGTAGAATTTAAATCAATGATGGATTATGGTGAGTAATTTATGTGGGAGTGGATATTTTGGTATCCTTTTTCTTTGAATCCTTCAAAAAATGTTATCCAAGATAATCCTAGGTATTGATTGAATTTAGTGTCAATGAGTGATACTAATCTAGTGCTTTTCCTTTGAAAGATGTAAGAAAGCTCAATTCTATGTTTTATTCTATAATATAATGTACAATGGAAATGTCTACAACATATTGGGGGATGCTTCAAAGGAGTTTTGAAATCTCTTCTAATAAATTTTGGAAAGGATTTTAGAGCACTAGCTAGGATAGGATCCTAGCTAGGTGGAGGAACAAAAAGAATTATATAAATTCTCATATTCCAATTAACAAAATCTCTTGGTGCTCCTTGGGATAATATTGGTGGAGATGATGAAGGATTTAGATTAACAAGCCTTCTTCTTGGAGGAATGACCAAAGAAGGAATTAGAAGATTGTGTTAATTGATTGAAAATGATCTAATAGTGTAAATGGGCTAGATTACCTAATTATTTCACCTAGTAGGTCCTATTTGTGCTCATGTTCATATGTTATGCTTACTTAGGGCTTTACGAATCTTTGTATAAGTCTTTAATTGTCATGTGATCTTATCTTTTCTTATCTCTAGTTGTCTCATGTCATCAGATTAAGACACTTGTCATGAACTTGTCTAGTCCTAGATCTCTCAATCATGTATATATATAAGCAAGGCCTCAAATGTATATTATGTATCTTGTATCACTAATCTATTATTGATCATTGTGGGTAAAAAAAAAAAAAAATTCACACTTTCAACCAACTTATCAGTACAAGGTAATCTAAGTATTTATAACTAAAAATCAATTTTGGTCAAACATATGATCTAGTTAGATTAATTTTAGCTAAGTTAGATATGTCCACAAGTTCTCCAGCTAAAATTGTTGACTAAATGCATATGTAACATCACTTTGAGGTCAAATTAAAAAAAAACATAGAGAAACTTGTGTGTCTAGGTGTTTCTTACTCCTAAATATAAAAAATTAAACAAGAATGCAAGGAAAATAACACAAGACCACCTCAATTATTAGCCTAAGTAAAGCACAAAAGAAATATGAAAATGAATGAAAGTGATTATACCCTTTGTCCTGATCCCCTTGGTTAGAACTTGATGTAGATGGAAATATGTGCTCCTTGATGGCAATGTGAAGGAAAAATGGATGGAAAATGGTTCAAATGCAAGATGAGGGTGGATAGATGATAAGTAAACAAAATGGATGCAAGCTCTTGAATACAAAATGTGCTTAATGGAGGCTTGAATGGCTTAATATCATAATTTTGATACTAAATGCATGAGGTCCTTAAAGAATGTAAGAGGGGGGTATTTATAGAGGAATTTGAATTCTCTAGAGAATTTAATGGTTAGGATTGAGCCACCATGGCTAAGATGGAGGGCTATGGTGAGTTGAGGACTCACAAGCCCTCACATCTTACCATGTGGCAGATGAAGTGTCAGAAGGACACATGATGTGGAAAATGACATGTGATGGAGGTACTTGCAAGTACCTTGGTATGTGACTGATGTGACCTCTGAATGATCACATGGGGAAGGGGAAAGCTTTGGGAGAATAAAAGTGAATTTTAAATTCACAATGATTGGGAGTATCCTAAGGAAAAGGAAAGGTACCCAAAAGGATAAGCTAAGAAGTACCTTGGATAAGACAAGATGCTTATAATAGAAGGTTCCTAACCCATGTGACTGATGTGGCCTCTCAATGATCACATGGGGAAGAGGAGCTTCCTTGGAAGAATAAAAGTGAATTTTAAATTCACAATGATTGGGAGTAGAAGGTTCTTGGCTTCATGTGACCTGATGTGACCTCTCAATGATCACATGGGGAAGAGGAGATTCCTTGGAGGAATAAAATTGAATTTTAAATTCACATGGGGAAGACAAAAATGAATTAAAAATTCATTGAGGAATGAGAGAGTTGACCAAAGGGGAATTGATTATACTAACTAATCACATATTAGAAGACAATTAGTGGCTAACGAAGATTAAGAGCCAATTTGCAAAATTTGGAGGATGTGACACATCCTAATCAAGGATTAGCCATGTGCACATCCCTAATGATGGGATTAGGAGATGGATTAGGATTAAGGAAAAGGATGTGACATGTGAGGAATTAAATAAATGTCATATTTATTTAATTCATTTGATGAAAAGGAGAGTAAAGGGAGTAAGGTATTTAATCATTAACTAAATACCTTAGGGATTAAAGAGGGATTAAGGGTATTAATTAGATAATATAAATACTACCTAATTAACGTGAATAAGAGGATGTTTAGACAAAAAGGGATAAATTTGGACAAATGTAAGTGTCCAAAATTGGTTTTCTATAGCTTGATGTTTCAAAGACTCCTACTCATGTAAATGACATATTTTCAAATATAAAAAATACCCTTTTATAGATCCATAAGTGTAATTTTTAAAAATATAGATTTTAATAGTTTAATTATTTATTTATTTTTTTGATAAAAGTGGTTAAGCCACTGAAATTTTATTTATAGAAAGATTACAATAGTACAAAATGAAACTCGATCCTGAGAATAGGAGAGCCTAGATTTAGCAAAGTATAATGAAATGCATACTAGAAACCCAACCAGAGAAAAACCCAAAGTAGAAAGATTATGACCACCCACCATCCCCCAATCTAGTTCAGACTAGACCAGTATGCAAAGCTCAATAAGACAAAATGAGCATATAAAAACTTAATACAAAACTTCCATTTAAGGAACAGAAGATGAACTAGCTTCAAAATGTGGAGGCATGAAATTATACACAATGGTGTCCTCCACATTTTTTGATATGGAAGTTGATGACTGGTGTGAAGGAAAAGATCTTGTTGTGGAATCGAACAAGAAGTGCAAAGCAAGAAATACAATAAAAACCAAGCCACAAGAATTTTTGGAGGAAATTTATCATGTAGATCATTGCAATCCAGCATAGTTCTTTCAAAATCATCACAACAAATGCCTGACCTAAGAGTAAACAAAAAGTCTCCATAAAAACTATTAGAAATCAACTCAGAATGAGAAATAAAGCCACCAATTGGAAAAAGACCTGCATCAAAATTATAGTTATCCAAATATTTACGAAGCTCCAAGTTAGAAAGTAAACTTGGTTGAGAAAATTTTGAAGCAAGAACCATGACCATTTCAGCATCCAAAAGAATATCCATGCAAATATTAAAGAAGCAAGAAAGCACTTCATGGACGGTTGCATTAAGATTTTCTCGCAGCCAATGGGTACCCACCACCTTTTTACAAGCCAAATAATAATTTGCATCATCCAAATGAAACACTTTACCTAGCTTTTCATGGTCAAATGGGTGGGGATCACTGAACTCTTTACCCTTCGACAAGAAAGAAAGTTGTACCAATCATTTCTAGAAATAGAAGACATTACATGGCGAATAAAACACTGTAGATACCACAATGAGCCACTAGAAAATAAAGTCCATTTTGGGCCCAAATACCTAGCTGCAATCATAAAACAATAAGAACTTCACATGTGATAAAACCATAGAAGTCGGCTTCATAGAGGAAAATATTTGAATTTAATGATTGATAGCCCCGATCTTAAAATAATATGATTATAAGAGACCTCATCATAGCTTCACATGAGGAAAGCATGAAAAATCCTAAACATAATTTTCCATGATTGTGAGCTAAAGAAGATTAGAAGCAAAGGACAAAAAAAAAGAAATCTTACACAAGACACCTGAAGCAAGGACCTTGAGCTTATTAAGAAATGATTGCAGTGAAAATTGAAAAGTGTGCCAATACAAGTCGCACACAAAACTCCCCAAGGAAAGGAATTGCACGCGAGTGATGCAGGAGAAAACATGATGAAGCAGTCAAATCATGACCCAAAACAATGAAAAACTAGTTATGGTAAGGGTTGTATTAATGGATGAAGCAAAGCCAGGATTAACGAATCGGATTTTCAATCATTACCAAACCCACCAATATCTTGGCCATTTAATACAACCGAAGTCATGATAAGGTGAGGCCCCAGATAAATTCAATCGATTGAATGCTTAACTAAGGAGGGAATTTCATTCTCCAAGAACTCCTTTTATGTCCAAATATCATCAATTGCTTTATTAGCAATAAAATATGCTACTTGGTTTGCCTCCCTATAACAATGTGAGATTGTGTAACTATTAAAATAGGATAACTAGAGGAGGACTTTTTCCAATAGGTATTGCAACTGCCATATGTGTGACCTTTTATTAGTGACTGATTTGAATATAATGATAGAATCCCCTTCCACTTCAACGTCTTTAATTCCCAAAGATTGAGAAAGATCCAGACCAAAATTGAGAGCCTCTAGTTTGGCCTTATTATTTGTCCCATCAAGTAAATTTTTGCAAGCAACTTTCAAGATTTTAGCTTATGAGTTTTCTATTACAATTCTTATCCCTTATTTTCCAGGTTACCCTTGGAAGCCCCATCAAAATTCAGTTTGATATAATTAAGTGGAGGGGGAGTCAACCTAGCTTCCTTTCTTTTTTTGCATTTGTCAACCTTGTTTGTAATTGAACCATGAAAAGGCAATGATTTGATTAAGGACCAAGATGACATGATATGGCTATCCTAGGAAGAAATTTTTTTCAAACTGCTGATCTATTTGAGGATATGGGATTTAGCTACTTCTGAGATTGCTTTCTCTAATTTAAAAAGAACATCTTCCAGAGATGAGGGATTGCCTTTAAAGATTCTTTTATTTCTCTCAATCCAAATATTCTAGAGAAGCAAAGAAGGAGAGATAAACCATAAACATGAGAAAAAAGAGGACCAAAAGTAGAGGGGACATGATTTAAACTATACAAATAGAGAAGGACCAATCAACAAATGTCAACCCAAATTACGAAATAACCAATACCAACAATGAGAAGCAAAAGGGCAATGCAGAAAGAGGTGATCAACTGATTCTAAGAAGTAACCACTTAAAGCACAAGGGAAGACATCCAATATACCCAATCTATCTAGCCTAGCCCCCGTGAGAACTATATCTTGAAGAGAAACCCAAGCAAAAGCTTCTGCCTTCGGCATGCAAACATCACTCCAAAAAAGGGAGGTGGGGAGTTCTGATTTGGATAAAGAGGATAATAGTTTAATTATTATTTATATTTTATTTTTTTATTTTTACTAAAAGTAGGTTATCAGAATCAAAATATTAGGTTGATTATCATCTCAAGAAAAAATACTAAAACTTATTAAAAAAATGAAAAAAAAATAATGCACTAAATAAAAAAATTTATATCAAGATGGTATAATTTTTTTTTATTATATATAGTTAATATGAAATTTGACATCAAATCGAAACAACTATGTTTTTAATACACACACATTTTAATATTTATTTTTAAAAATGTATTATCAAAATTGGAAAAAAAAAATCCATGCATTAAAGTTTCAAGTTATAAATACATACAAAAAATTTAAAGGAAAAAAATTAATAAATATAAAGAGTGATGTCTCATGTAACTTCATTTTTAAACATTTAATCAACAACTAAATCATAGTGTCAATTTATATAAAACTATATTCAAATATTTTATTTTATTTTCAAAAAATACAAACATAAAATTGACTAAAAAATATACATTTTATTAGTTTACATTATTTCAAAATTTAAAACATATATGCCACCTTTTAGAGATTGAAGTTTAAAAGTTGGATCAATGTTGGTTGTTTCCTTTATAAAAAGTGTGACACAAATTTGTACTTGTACCCTTGTACATTATTGCATCCATAATAAATCAATACATTCTCTTGCTCTACTCTCTTGTAAAAGGCTATCTGTTGGTTTACAAGCAATCCTAGGGTATTAGAGATCACTATTAGCTCTTGCATGGTATAAATGCTCCAAATTTGTACACTGCATAGATTTGATAGTGAATATTTTCCTGTGTGTATTTTGGGGAAAAAGGACCTCACTATTGAGTCCAAAAGGCCCAAAAAGCCTATTTTCATATAAAACACTTTATATTTTGGTGATGAAAGTTTTTTTGACCATTTTGGGGTTTATATATTTTTTGGCAAAAAAATATTCCATACAATCATACAAGATCCATATGGACCCATACCACATGACATCATCTGTAACAACCAAATCCAATAATCTCAAAATTACTTCTTTTTTTTTTTTACGTAATAAATTATAAAAAAACCAATCTTCCATTGTAAATACATATATCAATAACTGCAACTTCAAATAAAAATAAAATTGAATATCAAAATCAAGATCCAAACATTTATAATGATACATCCATTATGTAAGGCTTTCTCACCACCCAACTCTATTGGCATCATGAAACCACGTGGGCTCTAGCCAAACCCCTGAACAAGTAAAAGAATATAAATAATACTTAGATGTTCATTGATAATCTAAGAACTGAATTAGTGGGTATGCAACCCTTTCTAGGGTCTAGTCTCCCCAGAAATTTCCCCATCGGTTGCTACCCACTCAGGTAACAACATTCATCAAATAAATCTTCCATAACATTAATAGTTGGTTAATATTCTAGACTAAAAGTGGCTGACATTAATTAAGAAATGGATTAATGACCATTAGATTGAACCCCATTTTTTGATCACCAAAATCCATGTTGGTGAGGTGAGAGCATACAACAAGGGTTGATCTCCGATGATATAATTTAAACATAAGTAATAGAATTTTCATATTTTTTTCCATACTTCTAGATTATCATCAAATAAGGATGCACCTAATGATCATAGAATTCTTAAGACCTGACTATTATTGTAAACAATAAAATAGTGAGATAAGTACAAATGATTCAAAAGAAAAATAAAGTATAAGGTGTGTAACATTTACTTGTTAAATCACATTATAAATTAACGGATAAAGAAATACCTTTTGGATAATAATTCATCTTGAATATTTCACCTAGGTGGTCCTAGATTGATTTCTCACCCTGGATATTATAATGTTTAAAGATATGGCACCTGATTTCCTGATATACAAAATTAAAATTTCAAGTGGTTAGCATCTAAATAAACTTGTTAACAATTTTTAAGTCTCAAAAATGCACCTAGATTCCTCAAATTTTATATGAAGTCATAATAGTACTACCCATATAGGATTTAATAATTCAACATGCTAACTAGTATATCTATTCAAAGACAACTATTTAATAACTAAAACCAATATTGATTAGCAATCTTTATTATGCCAATAAATACCACTATCTTGAGGCAACTATTGATAATATTTGTCAATTATAAAACATATAATAAATTACCCATTGATATTATAAAACATTTATCATATCCATCATATACTAAATATAGAGATTGTCATAATTATGTGGAATACTATAATCTTTACAAGCTTTACAAGTATAAATGCTTACAAGTAAATAAACCATAATTTAATACTTCATTGTTACCAAAACATAATCAAATAACTGAAAATGATTTACAATATTTGAAATGCATAAGTTTGTATAGGAGCAAATTTGCACCCCTTAATAAAATTCCCCTTTCACATACCCTCACCTTAGAAAATCAAATCTGAAGGAAAAATTCCACATCATTTACCTGACTTCCATCCACTTTGTGTTTCTCCTAGGTGTTGGTGAGAGAATATTTTTTGGGGACACGAGTGTGGTGCGCTGCCCTCCCTGACATATTTTTGCGTCTCAAGTTGGAACAAGGGTTAGAATCCTCATTGAGGATTATTTGTAACATCCTCCTATCAACCAACTAACTTGAAAATGATAGATTCTTCTCATCCCACCTTTAACAACATTCTTCATTCATTCATTCCATCCTCTATGCAATTCCACAACTCAAGCAATCTCACTTCAAGCATTTTCCATAGCTCCATTGAGAATTAAAACAATTTGTGACTTCATTCACTCCACCTTTGTATGTGTGGTGCTACTTCAAAATTTATGGGCTTGGAGTCTTGTGAGACCTCCCTTCATCACCGTTGCAGTTGTGGTGAATTTTCCAAGTCTATACCTTGCATTCTCCCTTCATTGGCTAGTGAGCCTTTGGGTGGAGGTAGTAACATATCACTCTCTTTCCTTTGTGGTTTGATAGAATATCACATTGTCTTTTGTAGTGTTCAATTCTTTCATTTCTACTTTATTTATTGCATATTCTACTATGTTGCTTTTTTGGTTGTTCATGGAGGTGGAAACACCAAAATGGGGGTTTGACTAAGGTAGGCCCCTATAGAGCCCTAAAAAATTTCCCCTTCTTGCTTGTGTGTAGGTGAATGTGCGTGTGGAGATAGCTAGTGAACTAGTACTCTTATGAGATAATCTTCATCATCCTAGCTTTTACTTACTTTCTTTATCATCTTCGTCATTATTTTCTGATTTCATCATTCTGTCTTTTTTCACTAAAATCAATTAGCTAGGTAGTTTAGTAAGTTTTTGGTGTTCTTTATTGTGTCTTATATTTTCAATTTGTATAGAGGCTAGTGGTCCAAAGAGATGCTAGTGCACTACATTGTCATTCCAGAACTGTGTTGTCATCCTCAGATAGAGAATTTTCTTAGGTGCAGTATTGACTCCAAAAACTAGCTCACCTAGCTCCAATTTGAACTTCAGATCTGTAGAGTGACAAAATCACATCATACTGCTCTTCATTCTCAACCTTCACCCCAAAACACCATTTAGAGTGAGTTAAGTTAGGGCAACCCTCTTCTCTTAGCTCTCTATGACCTGGAGCCTTGGCGTGGTTAGTCCCCCTCTCACATTTTTGTTGAACCCAACATGAAGAGCATCTACCCATTTGTTTGTGTTGAAACCTTTCCCTCATACCTTGTGATTGTTGTAACCTTGAGTGTTGTGAAGGTTTATGAGCATCACAACTCAGTCCATGACTTCCAAGTACATTGTCAAGAGAAGTGCATGACACCTACCGATGGAGAAGGTGAAGGTCACTTCTAGTTTCACCCCCAGTTTTTCCATTGGTTTAGCTAATGAGTTTACCACTGGTTCTACTAAAAACTATGATGATGAGATGGGTTTCATGGAAGATACCACTTGTGTACCTACCCATCCAGCATCCCCTACAACTTTTTCCATAGATGAAGATGATGTTGTGTGTATCCCTACGAAAAATCTTATGGCATTAGATAATAGATTGCTAGACCTTGTAAATCACTTAGACAAAGCACCAAACATGGCAAGAGTTGCTAGGCTTGCAACTGAGGTGAGACACTTGCTAGGGAAAGATCAAAAAAGCATAGAATTTCTATGTGGCCTTTCCAATCTAACCAAAGCTTATGTTCCTTTGTATAGACCTAGATCGGGTACCACATGAGGAGAAGTGCTTGATTTCTATGAAATAAAATTAGGTGTCTCAATACCCACTACATCTATATGCATGGTCAAAACAGGGCCCTCGATTAGTGTCTCTTCTACTTCTCAAGGGCCTCACACTCTCAGGGTGAGTAAAACACCCCTTGGGTTTAGTTTCACCCCTCCTATTGCCTCTGGTGGTGGAGGCTCTAATGGAATGAGTGGTTGTGGCTTTGGTAGTGGAGGTGGCTCTGCTAGAGGCCATGGAGGTGGCTTCAATAGTGGAGGTGGCTCTGGTGGAGGCCCTATCAATGGTAGTGGCTCTGGTAGTGGTCACATCGGTGGCTCCAGAGGTACCTCTAGAGGTGGTTCTAGAGGTTTTGTTGGTCCTGTGTCATCCTCTAACCCTATTTTGAATGCCCTGCTTTAGGACATGGGGTCATATGTAGAACCAGCAAGTGAGTCTCTCCAAGCCTCTACCTAGCCTATCTTTCAACCCTTCTTTTGACATAGCCCATTGTTGGTAACAATCCTAAGTACTCCCTTCCCGCAAGGAATGGAGATTCCCAAATTTGAGAAGTATGGTGGCAAAGGGGACCCACAAACACATGTGTTTTCCTTTAATGCAATGTGTACAGACCTTCCATCACAATGCGTTGATGAAAAAATTATTTCCTCGATATCTTAAGGATACAACACTCGAATGGTACCATTCCTTGCCCGACAACTCTATTTTCTCATTTGATCAACTTGTAAATAAGTTTCTTTGATAGTTCCAAGACAACATCTAACCAAAGATGAACTTTTTGGACCTCATCTGATGCAAGCAGGGGGATAATGAGAAGATATCTGATTTCATAGTGTGGTATCAAGTTCTCTTTTCATAGATCTCATACCCGCTGCCCGATTTTGATTCTAAAAGGTGTTCATAGGAAACCTATAGAGACCTTGGTAGGAAAATTTTGCCCTTATGAAATACCCTTCCTTCACACATCTATGTGCTACGTTAAAATAATATCAAAAAATGGTAGTTTAGTTTGGGGGATCTTCCTCATGTTCCCATTCAGAAGGAAAATCTATTATGTCAATCTCAGGGAAAGGTAAATTTGTTGCGAATGTAGTAGCTACAATGAATGCTAATGGCCTCAGATGCAACAAAAAATTCACAAAGTTAGCAAAATCTTATTCTTCCATCTTGCAGAAGTTGCTAAAGGATAAGATCATAACCTTGGAGAACCCTAAACCTCTGAAGGAACCCTATCCTAATTGGTATGATGCAAATGCCTTCTTTCAATACCATCGAGTTAATGAACACAACACTGAACTTTGTATGCACCTGCGTCATGAGATACAAGACCACGTCAAGGATGGTACTATTTGTCTCGAAGGGAGTACACAAAATGTAAATAAATCAGTGGTGCAAGAAAATAGTGAGTTGCATATATACATGGACCCGTTTCCACCGTATTCTGCTAACTTAATTATTGATCCCTTTGATTCTACTACTCAGCCCTTGACATACGTCAACATGGTCATGGCTACTCCTTCCCAATAGCCTACGGATAGCTTGCCAGTCATGAAATTCACCTCATAGGATATGCCCTTGAAGAAAAGGCCCTCTCCCCTCTACATTCTCACTTGCCTCAATGGAAAAATTATGACAGGGGTCTTAGTTGACCCTATGAGCCAAGTGAATGTCATTACGAAAGAGACATTGCAGCTAAATTCCTTGGAGAGGAAGGAGTATGAAGAAAAAAGGTCTACCATTCATATACACGATGGCCTTTCTCTCAAGCCGTATGGCTGAATATCTATGTTTTACCTAGTTGGACCTAGGGCTATGGACACAACCTTTGACATTATTCTAGAATTAGATTTGTTTAGGGTGAAGTTAGGAATACCTTAGCTAGCTTCCATGAACATAATCGCTTCCGTCATTCATAAGTGTTTGAAATTATTCCACGAAGGTGCTATGCATGTGATGAATGAAATTGGATACCAGTCATTGGTATCCTTTGTGGGCTACTCATTGGATCAGTTTTGGCCTGCCTTGGTTAGTCCGCTTCCCCCAAGATCGAACCTACTTTACTGAAACTATGTAAAGTATAAGACCAAAGGAAAAGGACAACCAAAGTTGACCCTTCTAGTAGTGTAGCAGCAAGTTGCCTCCTATTCTTGAAAGGAAAAGGAGAGGCCTACCCTACCTCAAGATGCCTCTTATATTCCCCTTTTTGAAGAAGATTTTTGGATGTCTACTCCTAGATTCCACATGAGAAGTTTGATAGTGCCTACTTGGTGAAAAGCTAAGATTAGGATATTGGAATTTCCTACTATGCCTACTGGACCATGGCCCTACCTATATAGTAGAAGGAAACATCCCCATAGGGAATCCTCTATTTCTTGGCCTTTGTGACCTTCCACTATTCCTACTCCAAAAGTAGTGAATGAGAAGAGGCTCACCCCGAGGTGCTAGAGATTAATCCCCCCATTATATCTCAACCTCTTCCTCCTACTCTTGTTCAAGAGTTTTTCCCTCTACCATAAACAGTTGTGATGTACACCCCTATGGCTAAGAAGGATCCTTCTATCCCTTCGTAGCTTTCGGCTTCTAGCTCAAAAAGTCACAAAAACTGCCTTAGATGTGAGCACAAGCACTGACAAAAGGATCTAGTGGTTGAGTAGGCCACTTTATAGAGAAAGGAAGAGGAGCCGATCGCCCTTGTATCAAGGCCTCCTACTTTTTCCTCCTGTCTCCTCCCCTCTACTTATGTTCAATCAAGTTCAGTCTTGCTTCCAGCTCCTGCTATGAGTGAGGGTATACCTCACCCTAAAAGGTGAAGGTGTTTATTGCTCCTTCAGTCAAACCACCCCTTTTTATGTCCCTTTCAGACATCCCTCTATTCTCCAAACCCGTGGACATGTCGAATACCTCACTAGTGTTTGTCACATTTTTCTCCTCCTCTTCCATGTCTCTTGCATCGTCTATGGGGAGTTCACATCCTCCAACGAAGTAGAATGTGGAGGTTGGCCCTTCTAGTAGTGGGGAGCATAAGAGGAGCCCACCTTCTTCAAAGGGTGGTATTGTGCTAGCTTGTTCTGTTGTAGTGACGGAGCAAGTTATGACTTCCCCTAAGTTTTTCATTGCTCTTGAGTCACTCAGTGAGCCTAGAAGTGAATCTTGGGCATCATCCTCCCTATCCATTGAGGTACCACATGGTACTCCCATAAACTGCATGTTTAACTCTCTGGATGAGGTCTCGGCCTTGTCAGCGATCTTCACGAAATCGCTGACTATAGCTCAACAAGAGATGAGTGGAGAAGACCTTGTGAGGCCTTCTTCCTTAGCCCTTATTGTAGGAGTGTTTGAAGTTCCTCCCCTTAATATTCAACCACTATAGGCTCATCCACCTTCCCCTTATAATGATCTAGATTGGGAAGTGGATGACCTCTTGGTCAATGAGTTTTAGGGAGAGGCTTCTTCTTCACCTTTACATTAGATGTGTGTTTGTTGTGATGTGTTACCCCTTGCTTGTGTTATGTGTTCCTAGATGACCCTTGTCACCCTTTTTGGTGCTTGGATACAAGAGTGATTATGTATCATAAACCTTTTTCTATTTGTATCATCATTCTTCCTTTGTTATGTGTTTTGATTTTTAGAAAATTGGGGATGATGCAAAGTGTTGAGGGCATTTAGGCTTCCCTTCCATGTTGACCCAATTTCTTTATTTTTACTTTGTCTCCTCGTGCATTCTTCACATGGTCTAATATAGTAGAGGGCTGATGGTAGTTCATTTATATACTATTATTATACTTATATATTTATGAGTAGCTCTTACCCCAAAATATCAAATCAACCATGTTCCCTTTTTTTGTGATGTCATTGTTTACTTTACACCTCCATTATATTTCTCTCCTCTTTGCTTGATTTGTGATGTTGTGGTGCTTATGTGTTGTACCTCATGTGTGTGACAACATCACTATGCTAACATTATGTTTTGTCACGTGGGCCACAACATCACTTTCTCCATTCTTGCTTTTCTCCCCTTAGGATTTCATGTGCCTCTACATTCAACATGCACCACCCTAAGGGAGGCTACCATACCAACTCTTAATTTTAAAAAATTCATTCATTTCCAATGAATCATTTCTCAAAAATCTTTCCAACCTTTTTCAAAAAACGCGTTATGAAGCCGGGATCGTACCTCGGGTGGATTTTCGCAAAATGGATACCCCTCAGACCTTGGCTGCTAAGCTAAAGGGGACCCCCTCGGGGGTATCTCCAACAAAAAAAAAATCGCGTTCTCAACTTGGACCCCTAACGAAACATGTTTCCTTCATCATGGGTTCACAAAGAAATAACTTGATGAAATTCCCTCCGAGGAGGGAGCACCTTTTTCCTTGGGAGAAGCCTCAACCTTCCCCTCCCGAGGGGGTATTTTATTCCTTTTGAATTCCTTGAGGAAGTGAAAAATATCTTGAAAGGATTCCTTGATGATGAATTGATTTGAGAAAAAATGTCTCTTTTGCACTTTCAAATAGTACGTCCCTTGAGTGGGCCCCTGTTATTTTGAAGGGTTCCCGAGGGACGCCTTTGAAAGCCTTCCAATTTTTTAACTATCTATGTGACTATCTGCTTGTTTTTGTGTGTGGTTGATTTGTGTTTCCTAACATGTTGCTTTGCAGGTGTTCCTATGAAGCTTCTTTCTAGTCTAACTCTACAGAGTCCCCTAACATTGGGATTCCTTCATGAGATAGTACTTGGGGATGTCTTCTTGTAGTTCTATGGGCCTGTGAGGTGCTTACATTTTATACCTAGGCTTCCTTCATGAGAGAGTACTTGGGGGATGCCTTCTTGAAGGTCTGTGGGCCTGTGAGGTGCTTACATCTTGCAAGATTTGTCCATTGTTGGTCTGAGGGCCTTCATTGTACTTTGTGCAACTTTATAGTTCTGCGGAGCTATCGAGTCCTTTTCTTCAAAACTCCTCAAGAGAGAGTACCAATGGATTCCTTTGCCTACCCCGTGCTTTTGAATTTTCAAAATCATGATCTGCTCCCTCGACGATTCAAGTATACATTTCTAACTCTTCAATCTAATTTACCGAACACTCATCGATACTCGTGCTTGCTAAAGTGGGGGAAAAATGTATAGGAGAAAATTTTCACCCCTTAAGAGAATTCCCCTTTCACATACCCTCACCTTAGAAAATTAAATTTGAAGGAAAAATTCCACATCATCCACATGTCTTCCATCCACTTGGCATTTTTCATGTGTGTCGGTGAGAGAATATTTGTCAGGGATGCAAGCATGATGCATGGACATCTGTGTGGTGTGCTATTGTCTCTAACGAGTTAACACGTCTGAAGTTGGTAGAGGAATTACACTCCTCATTGGGGATGAAATGTAACATCCTCCTATCAACAAACTAACCCTGAAATGTCAGATTCTTCTCATCCCACATTCAAAAAAATTATTCATTCATTCATTCCATCCTCTATGTAATTCCACAACTCAAGCAATCTTACTTCAAAAAATTTATATAGCTCCATTGATCATTATAGAAGTTTGTGACTTCATTCACTTCACCTTTGTACTTGTGGTGTTACTTGAGAATTTGTGGGCTTGGAGTCTTGTGAGACCTCCCTTCATCACCATTGCAATTGTGGTGACTTTACCAAGACCATACCTTGCATTCTCCCTTCATTGGCTAGTGAGCCTTTGGGTGGAGGTGGTAACATCTCACTCTCTTTCCTTTTTGGTTTGATATAATAGCACATTGTCTTTTTTAGTGTTCAGCTCTTTCATCTCTACTTTCTTTATCGCATATTCTACTCCATTTCTTTTCAAGTTTTCCATGGAGGTAGAAAAATCAAAATGAGGGTTTGACTGAGGCAAGCCCCTATACAACCCCAACAATTTTCCCCTTCTTTCTTGTGTGTAGGTAAATGTGCGGGTGGAGTTAGCTGGTGAACTGGCGCTTTTATGAGATAATCTTCATCACCCTAGCTTCTATTTACTTTCTTTATCATTTCCATCTTTATTTTTTGCATTTCATCATTCTATCTTTTTTCACTAAAATTAGTTAGCTAGGAAGTTTAGTAAGTTTTTGGCATTATTTACTATGTCTTACATTTTTTGGTTGTATGGACAGTAGAGCGTTGCGTTGGCATCCCAGAATCACACTGTCATCCTTGGACAAAGAGTTGTCTAAGGTGCAGTATTGACTCCAAAAACCAACTTGCCTAGCTCCAATTAAAACTTCAAGTCTGTAGAGTGTCAGAAGTGCATCATAGTGCTCTTCATTCTCAGCCTTCACCCAAAAACACCCTTTAGAGTGAAGTAAGTTAGGGCAGCCCTCCGCTCTCGGCTCTCTATGACATGAAGTCTTGATGTGGTTGGTTCCCCTCTCTTACAAATTTATAACCACACTCCTTCCACTACAGATGATTCTAACAGTGATACATCAACTACAGACATAATAATAGAAAGATCAATAATAGAACACTATAATTCTAACTCCTAATATATCAATTAACAAATATACATTTTCATATAAATAAGCTATGGTTTTTCTAATTCGTGCGATGAGGTAAAAATACCTACTTGATCTCTAGAATCCTAAACTTTGTTTCTTGACATCGACTAAGCAATTTTCTTCATAATCCATTTAATCTTAAAGGTTATTGTGACTATATTGACATGTATATATTTTTGCCCATTTCATGATTATAACATAAAGTGCAATATATGATATGTTATCAAAACATAATTAAAACTATGTTATTTGATAACCTTCTATCAAAATTAAAGGAAAATTACTCTCATTGAATAGGTTTGATTTCCTATAAAATGGATCAAATTACTAAAAAGAAAGAAAATAAAAATACTTGGGAAAGTCTATTTGTCTTACATATAATTTGATGGTTTCCATCCAAGTCATTAAAGTGGACTATTAATCTGAAACATTTCCATAGATCATATTCCAATAAAAATCAGTCAACTAAACCTTTGACCTACTAAACACATTTCATGCATTCGAGCCAAGGTAAGAATCTTATTGGTCATTCTCAACACTCATAGCAGTCGGTTAGAGACCCATAAGGTTAAATGTGTTGGAATTAATCTTGAGCGCCACCAACTGACAGTATTTACTGTAGAGATCTGTTGGGATCCTCCACCCACTTTTTCCATGTCTAACAACTATGTTGGCCAATTAATGTTTTGGAAACAAATTAATTATGGTAGTTGTATTTGAATTTTGAGCAGCAGTTTTTGGAAAAGGGAAAGAAAGACAAAAAAGAGAATAGAATGTTTTTTTAGTTAGACAGAAGAATAGAAGGACAAGGAGGAATGTTCAGTAGAACACAACAAAAGAAGGAGAAGAACCTACAATAGCATAAGACATTACACAGAGTGCAGAGCTCTAGTGCACTGGAATATTTACATCAGCAATATAGAGTAGCATAGAAAGCTCAATTGTACTGGAATCTGGGCAGTTTGGTGAATGAAGGATATACAAAGCCTTGCTCTGATTTTTTATGTAATTTTTTTTGAATGTAAACTTCTCATGTAGTTGAATGAAATAGAAAATATATTATTCCTCCTTGTCGTGTTGTCTCCTTTGATCCGTGTATGTTTTTATATTTGCCCACTTTAGTTGGGATCTATTCCTAAAAGATTGGTATCAGAGCCTTACGTTTTTTGGGAATTTATTTTTTGAAGCCCTAGTTTTAATCCTAGGCGTGCAGTGACAGAACCCTAGCTTCTAGGTGTTTAGGAAAGCCCTAGTTTTTTGGGCAGTGAACATAAGCCCTAGAATTTTTTTTAAGGTATTTGTTGTTTCCCCCCATTTAACAAAATGGCTAGAGGAGATAATAGGAGTTGCCAGCAGCCACCTATGTTTGATGGTAAAAATTATGATGTCTAGGAAAAGAAAATGAAAACTATTTTAGTTGCAAATAATTTGTGGGAGTTAGTAGAAAATGGGTTCATAGATGTGACTGACCCAAATGCATTTACATCATTAACCAATCGTCAAAAGAATCAGTTTGATTGAGGCCGCCTTGACAGAGGCTATTTTTCCCTGAATAGTAGTAGCTAGTTATGCAAAGGAAGTATGGGAAATACTTCAAAACAATTACAAGGGTATTGACAAGGTGAGGCAAGTGAAACTTTAGTTGTTAAGGAGATATTTTGAGACCCTGCAGATGAAGGATAGCGAATCCATTTCATATATTCATACAAATGTTTCCACCTTGATTAACCAATTGAGGATAAAGGGTGTACCCACAAAACTAGTTTATAATTTTGGTGAGGAAGGGAAATTGCAAAAAAAGCCCCTATGAATTTTTTTTTGGTTTTTGGGGGTTCGAATGGACATAGTTCAAGCGAACCTAAAGGGGGTTTTCTAGAACTCATCTTCAAGTGAACCCATTAAATTTTGGGTCCCACATTTCTCAGGAAAAAACTTCACAAACCCAATTGGATGATGGTATTCCTTGAAACAAGCTATCCAACGAATATAATTTTAATATGTTTTGGTTTTATTATGAATTTTTGTTTTAGATTGATTAAACATAGGTTTTTCACCGAAAATCAAGCTCTTTATTCTATACGTGGAAAATAGCAGATTAAAAAAAATTGAAAAATATCAGTGCACTAGATATCAAAGTCCATGATCCAACAAAAAAAAATGAATTTCGGTAGATACACAAAAATTTATGTCGTATACAGTCTGCCTATGTCTAAATTGTAATTGGTTTGACTTCAAAACTTTATTAAGGAAAACATATTCAATAAAACACTATGAAACCAAATAAAAGTACTAGATATCATAGTTACAAATCTAAATTTGAAAAAAATAGAATTTTATCCTTCATGGAAAAGAAGTTATGTTGTATACGGTGAGCGTCACTCCTTAAAAATGGTGTTTACTAAAAAAAACTAGTTTTCGAAGGAGATGGAAAAAGAAGTGCAATTTGATTCCAAAAATTTTAAAAAATATATATTTAGAATCTACAGACAAAATTTCACAAATCACTAGTGTTGGCACTCTCAAATTTTTCAAATTTGAGATGCCTATATCAAAAAATTTGCTTCTGCACTTTCAAAAGTGCACCTAAAGAATCAGTCCTAACTGACCCACTTTGGAGGCTTATAATTTAAAGCATGTTGATTGTCGTGCAAAACCCAGTTGTAGACATATTCAGTTAACCTATGTGAGTAGGCATGTCAAATTTTAGCTTCCCATGACAAGTTGGAACAGCGTCTCAAAAAGTGAAGCTGGAAGGTTTTTGCACTGTTCTGTTGTTGCAAGATTGTCAGTTTGCGAAGTTGCTTCCTGTTTGAACTTGGTTTTCCCAACCAATTCACTGTCATGTCAAAATGAATGTTGTTCCATATTCCCCATATCAAAGTGATCTCGGGTGTCAGTTTCTAGAACCTCATGATCTGATTTGCTATTTTTAGCAGATCGAAACCAAATGCAGTTTGTTCTATTTTGTAGCTGCATTCCCGACAGCCTTTCTAAGAGGCCAACTTCGACCATCAATAACTTTTGATCAATGATGTTTCAAGAAAATTCCTTCAACAAACATGCTCAAGGTATCTTAATGTTTCACTATGTCTGATGGCAGTTCACCAGGAGTTGATTTTCTATGTTTACAAATGGGCAGTTGGATCAGTTTTAATTGGTGCAGAACGGTTGTTGTTTCAGAAAAGTTTAATTGGGCAACTTCGTCAATTAACATCCAGTTCCTCGGGATCTATTTCTTTGAGCCATCTTTTGCACTGTACTCATGGATCAAATGTCTAAATGCTTGCTTGCAAGATTTGATGTCTCCCGGAGGTCGTTTGACTAGGTTTCAAGGGCGATTCCGGAGTCAACTTGGCCTATTTTGACCGTTTTCCAAAAGGAACAAAAAGCAGATTTCTGATGGCAACCCAGTTCATGTTTTCACTTCACATGCATTCAAAACGTAGTGTCAAGATATTTAAGGGTAAAATGTGTTTGAAAATGAAAAAAATTTTAGTCGGGCCACTTGGGGCCCAACATGCTTTGCATTGTTGACACCGTAAATGTTGCAATATTTTAAAATGTGGATAGAAATCTATTTGTAGTGATTTAAGAAGTCATATTCTTCCACTGGAAAATAACTAGAATTAGTTGAGTGACCCAGAGGGTATTAAAGTTATGAAGCACAAATTGATGAAAGGGATGATGCCTTACTTTCAGTTACAGGGATCAAGTCACTATATTATTAGATCTTTTTTTGTTGTTTGAACAACTACATGATACTGAAAAGGTAATGTCTTCTGCAAATTGGTGCACACACCGCAATGGGTAAGGTTGGTCAATTTGCATGGTAGAGAAGTGACTACCAACAATATATGAAGTTGCTAATTGAGAAGCCTTTGATTTGAGGCTAGGGTTGATGGACCATTGTATGAATGTCCATTGAACTGTAGAAGATTCAAATGCTCAAGTTCAAATTCATCCCATATAGTATCGAATTCCAACTCAACTTGGAATCGATGGTGATTATGCTGATGAGGTAAAGGCATTAGAAACTTTCAAGCAATGTTGTAGGGGTGCAGTCTGGTGAAGGCCCGCGTATAGAATGAGAAGGCCCGCGCCATGGTAGAGAGGCCTGCCAGGGATATGACAGAGGTGCGAGCACTGTAGGAAGAGGGGAAACCCATGCCTGATGGAGGGAAGGCATAAATAATTGTTTGAAAGGAATGCAGAGAGGAAAGTTGTGATGGCAACAAGCTTGGCGTGCATGGTGAAGCAAGGAGGCTCTATGGAGAGGATGGGAAGTGCGCAGGTGAGGTGCAAGTAACCAACAAAGAGCCCGCAGCCAGCCATTAAGACCACACACAACAGCAGGGAGCAGGTGGAAGCCTGCGCATTTAGCAGAGGAGAAAACCCGCGGCCTGAAGAAGAGTGAGGGCTCGCACCAGTGAAGAAGCGAGCAACCAGCAAGGAGGCGCGAGCAGCAATGAGAGAGCCCGCGCCAAGCAAGGAGGATGGGTGTGTGAGGAATGAGAGGACTGCGCGCATTATAGGAGAGAGCCCGCATAGCATAAGGAAGAAGGTGCCAATAGAGGTCCCGCAGCCAGATCCAAAGAAATGCCTGCGACCACCATGAAGGGGAAAACCAGCACCAAGAAAAGGAGGATTTAGGGAATTCTTGTGGACCTCGTGAGAATGTGGATGATGAAGGCAAAAACCCCGCGAGGTGTGCAAGAATGCACATGGGGGGAGTTTTTTTAAAAATTTAGAAAGGTTGCTTAGTTTTTTAAAAAATCAGGGGTCGGCCCGTTGAAATTTTTAAATGGCATAATATTTAGAGGTTAAATATTTTGCCCGTGGAGATAGGGTTAAAAACTTTATTTTGTTGGGTAAAATGAATATCATGGAAACAAGTTATATTATTTTCATGGGCATGGATCAAATTTTAATTTCCCCAGCTACGTGTAAAATAAAGGACAAATACAAGTGCAATTTAAATTTTACTGATGGATGTCAAAATGGGGAACATTTTATGATAACGGAGGAGGAGTATTTGTTATCCACAGTGGGTGAAATATTTTAATGTGGGATGCAAATAATGTAAGTAAAGTGAATTTTAATATTCACTTTATAATCAAAAGACTATTATATGTTTGAAATATAATGTGCCATTACAACATTATAAAGTGGGGAAGTATTTTAAAGTATTGCTGTAGTAAACAGGAGCAGAAAATAGAAACAAAATTTGCACGGGAAGAGATATTTTGAGCAGCTGGATAAAATTTGGAGAATCTCCACATGGGCAGATTTTCTATTGCTGGTCAATCATGAGTAGATGTTGTTTGAGGGAATGTTTGTTGCTGCAAAGAAGAGAAGATATTATTTTGAATTTGATCAATGGGAATGGAGTTGTCATATGTCTGCAACAGATTCGAATTTAGGGCTTCTTCTATTTCCTCCATTCTTCTATATCTTCTATTTTTCTCTCATTGTAGGGGGTTCTGAGAAGAGGTTCTGAGAAGGGTTTGATTTTCTGTATTGGACTATGTAGATAGAGATTTTTATTTTCTAAGTCATTGTTTGAGTTTGTAAGCTTTAATTTTATGAATTCAAGAGTAAATATAGCTAGTTTATGCAATTAACATCATGAAGTGCTTTCACATTCATGAATGTCATCAAATTGTCTCCATATTTGTACACTTTTAGTCATGTAAATTCAATAATACAAAGTGTCTTTGAATTTATCATCTCAAGTTTCATGAGATTGTTTTGTCTGTTCATTGTTCTGTTTCAAGGAAATGGTTAGAATGCTTTGAACAAGTGATTGTGATTTCAGTGTGCAGATTGGATTAAATAAGAAGAATCTGATTGATATCAAGAGAAGGATTGTTGGTGCAAGGCACTAACAGTTAATGCAAAGCATTAGCAAGTTAAATCCACTGGTTGAGAACTGTTTGCTGGAGAATTCATTTTATGTGTTTGACTCCATGGCCCAGAACTGGCACTAATCTATTATGCAGTTTTGTGCATCTCAGAAACAATTTTAATCGCAAAATCATTTTAATCTTACTGTGTTATTGTGTGTCCTGCTTTCCAATGGCTGAGAGAGGGTTGAGTTACTGAGAATTTAGCCAAATTTAAGGTAGTCAATGCTTCCCTTAGTGTATTTGCATTGGGAGTTATCTGTTTTATAAAACAATGTCAGTGTATGAATGAGTTAAGTTTTGAGCATTGTTTAGGTTTACCCACCTTGGTCTTGCAAAGCCAGAAGTGTAGGAGATGTTAGTCTTTGACTGAATCTTGTTAGTTGGCCACTAGCCTTAGTTGTTCTTTAAAATAGAGGTTGGCTACCTCTTAGAGAATTTCAAAGTCGAGTTGGGTTGTTATTTTAAACAACAACAACTAGTTTGCATTATCTTCAAATTCCTCATGGTTTAGCCACTATAGGTGCCTGAAAGTGAAGATTTAGTTAGAAAAAATCAGTTCAGTGTCCAGTTTGCCCAAAAATTTTAAACCAATATTGTGGGATCACCCTAAATGGAGAATCAATGGAAGAGCAAAGGATTATAGAGAAAATCCTAAGAACCTTTCCCTCTAGATTTGACCCAATGGTTATTGCCATAGAAGAGGCAAAGGACCTCTCAAAGATGGCATTTGATGAGTTAATGGGTTCACTTCAAACCCATGAGCAATGGCTAAATAGATCCGCTCCTTCCCTAGAAAAAGCCTTCAAAGCCCAAGGAAATGTGAGAGGTAGGGGAAGAGGTCAAAGGGGCAGAGGTAGAAGCAACTTTAGAAGAGGTGGGTGGCTCAAACAGTCAAGAGGAGGCTAGCACCTCCCAATCAGACTTCCAAAACACAAAGAAGAATAGTATCTCAAATCAAAGGAATGATAAGAGCAATGTGCAATGTTACTACTGTCACAAGTATGGTCACTATGCAAGTGAATGTAGGAAGAAACAACGTGAACAAGGGAGTCAAAATGAAAATGTGGCAAATAAGAACATGGCTGAAAATGAAAAATAATCACAAGTGTTTATTGCGTGCAATCTTGTAGAACAAGGCAGCGCTAAAGTTTGGTATTTGGATAGCGGTTGTAGCAACCACATGAGTGGTAACAAAAAATTATTTTCCTCCATAGACAACATCATTTAGTCTGAAATAAAAATGGGGAACAATGAGAAGGTTCTAGTCATGGGCAAGGGCATAGTGTACATACAAACCAAGCATGGTGAAGATAGAAAAATCCATGACATCTTTTATGCCCCAAGCATGAAACATAATCTCTTGAGCATTGGACATATGGTCTAAAATGGTTATAGAGTGCTAATGGGGAAAGGGGAATGCATCATTGATGACAAGGATGGAAGCAAGAAAGTTATGGCAGCAACTTAAATGACAAAGAGCCAGATGTTTCCCCTCAAAATAAAAATCCCAGCATAGTCAATAGGTCTACAGCAGTCAGCCTTCAAAATAGTCATCCAAGACCCAAAGCTTTGGCATTTGAGGTACAGGAATCTAAGTTATTCTAGTTTAAGTCTTTTAGCTAGAAAAAACATGGTTAGGGGCCTATTAGCAATCATAGAGCCCGATGGAAAGTGTGAAGCATGCATCCTAAGTAAACAACATAGGCAACCCTTTCATTGAGGGTATTCTAGGAGAGCAAGAGTACCATTAGAGCTAATCAATTCAGATTTATGTGGTCCCATGAAGACCTCAACCCTAGGTGGAAATTTTTATTTCATGATATTCATAGATGACTATAGTAGAAAAATCTGGGTGTATTTTTTGAAGAATAAATCATAAGCATTTGAGAAGTACGAGGAGTTTAAGGCCTTGGCTGAAAACAAAAGTGACCACTATATCAAATTAATCACAATGGACAAAGGGGGAGAGTACATCTCTAAATATTTTATGAACTTTTCCAAGCATCAAGGCATTCAGAAACAACTCACAGTTTGATATACTCCACAAAAAAATGGAGTGATTGAAGAAAGAATAGAACCATCACCGAGATGGCAGCAATCCTATTGAAAGTAAAAGGTTTTTCTAATGAATATTGGGGTGATGTTGTAGCAACAATGGTCTACATTTTTATTAGGCGCCCCACAAAAGCCATTCATGATAGGATTACACAACGAGCGTGGAAAAAATGCAAATGGAGTGTTGAGCATTTGAGAATATTTGGATGTGTGGCATATGCACTCCTTACAAAGGAGAAAAGGAAAAAATTTGATGGAAAAGGTGAAAAATGCATTTTCATAGGCTATAGTGAAGAATCCAAAGCCTATAGATTGTACAATCCCATCACCAAGAAAGTAGTGATTAGTGGGGATGTTGAATTCATTGAAAATGAGTCATGGGATGGAATAGTGGATAGAAATAAGGTTATTTCTATCTCAATACCCTTTGAGGATGAAGAAGTTCTATAACGAAAGTGGGCCAAAACTTTACAACAAGGTAACAGTTCAAAAAATAGTAGCAGCTCCAAAAACTTTCAACAAAATAGTTGCTCTGGAAACTTTCAGTAGGGCAGTTGCACCAAAAGTTTACAACAACAGTCTTTTTCATCAGTCCAGTAGTCAAGCAGCTCAAGAAATTTTGACCCTACGCTTGCATCATTGATTCCACAGAAGACTAGAAGCACGAGGGAATTTTATGACAACACAAAGTATGATGATTTTCATGGGCATTTATATTTTTCTTTGTTTTCCTATAGTGATCCAATGTGTTTGAAGAAGTCGTGAAAGAAGAAAAATGGTGTAAGGCCATGGATGAATAGTTGGACGCTATAGTGAGAAACAAGACATGAGAGCTCACTAATTTTCCCAAAGGGAAATTAGCCATTGGAGTTAAGTGGGTCTATAAGACAAAATGTACTGTTAATGGTAAAGTTGAAAGGAATAAAGCAAGGTTGGTTTTTAATGGATACAAACAACAGCCTGGAAGGGACTATGATGTGATGTTTGTACCAGTTGCAAGGCTGGAAACAATGCAGGAAATCCTAGCAATTGCAGCCCAACACAAATGGAAAATATTTCAAATGGATGTAAAGTCAACCTTCTTCAATGGAGTGTTGACAGAAGAGGTGTATGAGGATCAGCCACCTAGCTACGAAGTCTGAGGGCAAGAAGATAAGGTCTATAGGCTTTGGAAAGCTCTTTATGAATTGAAGCAAGCACCACAAGCATGGTACAATAGAATTGATTTGTACCTTCTGAGAAATGGCTTTAGAAAACATGGTAGTGAGCCTACTCTCTACATCAAGGAATCCAATTGTGAGATTCTTAATGCTATTTTGTATGTTGATGATTTAATTTTCACAGGGAATAGTAATCTTTTCATTGTAGACTTCAAAGAGGCAATGAAAAATGAGTTTGAAATGACAGACTTAGGTTTGCTAAAATATTTCCTAGGCATAGAGGTCCAACAAACAGAGAATGGCATCTTTATTTCACAAAAAAATTATGTCAAACAAGTCTTGAAGAGATTTATAATGTTGAACCTCAAACTAGCCCCAACTCCAATAGCTACAAGTCTGAAATTAAGCAAACAGGACAACAATAGTGATGTTAACCCAACCCTCTACAAGAGCATGGTTGGAAGGCTCATGTATTTGACAGCAACAAGACCTGATTTGATGTACGTGGTAAGCCTTATTTCTAGGTTCATGGAGCAACCTAAGGATGCCTGCTAGAAAGAAGGAAAAAGAATTATGAGCTATGTCAATGGAAAGAAAGGCTATGGCATTATTTATACCACCTCCAATGAGTTTCAGTTGGTTGGGTATATAGATAGTGATTGGGAAGGAAATATAGATGACAAGAAGAGCACATCGGGATATGCATTTCACATGAGTTCGGGAGCAATATCATGGGCATAAAAGAATCATCCCATAGTTTCTCTCCAAAGCTGAAGTGAAGTACATAGAAACAAATGCAGTACCATATCATGTTATCTAGCTTAGAAGAATCCTTGCAGATTTGGAAACAAGAAGATGGTACAACCATATTTTGTGACAACATGTCTTCTATTTCTTTGACTAAGAATCCCATCTCTCATGGACGAAGCAAGCACATTGAAATCCACTACCATTTCATAAGGGAGTTGGTGGAGCATGGAGAGATTAAAATTTAGTACTGTAGATCTAAGTAGCAGCTCGCTAATATTTTCACAAAGGCATTATCAAAAGACTCATTTGAATGCTTAAGAGATAGGCTTGGTATGAAGGAATGCATCGGAACTTCAGTTCTGGAAAACTCAGAAAAGCACTGATGCATCGAAACTTCAGTTCTAAAAAACTCAGAAAAGCGTCGATGTGTCGGAACTTCAGTTTTGGAAACTGAGAAAAGCATTGGAAATCAAAATAGGTGCAAACAGGATTGCTCTAAAAGAATTTCTCTAGAAACTTTGCTCCGAAAATTTTCTCCAGAAATTTCAAATGGTGATGAAAAATAGAAAGGCTCAATATTAAGGGGGACTTTTGGAATTAATCTTGAGTGCCACCAATCGACAAAATTTATTGTAGAGATCCATTGGGATCCTCCACTCCCCTTTTCCATTTCTAACAACTATTTTGGCCAGTTAATGTTTTGGCAGCAAATTAATTCTGGTGGTTGTGTTTGAATTTTTAGCGGAAGTTTTTTGAAAAGGGCAAGAAAGACAAAAAAAGAATAGAATATTTTTTCAGTTAGACCAAAGAACATAAGGACAAGGAGGAATGTTCGGCAGAACAAAACAAAAGAAGGAGAAGAACCTGCAATAGAAGAATACATTGCACATAGTGTAGAGCTCCAGTGCGTCGAAATATTTATAGCGGCAATACAGAGCAGCACAAAAAGCTCAGTTGTGCCAAAATCTGGCTGGTTTGGTGAATGAAGGATATCTAGAACCTTGCTCTCATTTTGTATGTAAAACTTTTTGAATGTAATCTTCTTATGTAGTTGAATGAAATAGAAAATATATTTTGCCTCCTTGTCTTGTTGTCTCCTTTGATCTATGTATGTTTTCATCTTTTCCCACTTTACTTGGGATCTTTTCCCATCAATATGCTCATAAGACTATTCAGTTCCCGATAGGGACTTAATGAAATGCTTCAAACAAGTTTGATATTTTAGTAATATATCTAAGATCTGCAAGAATTATACTAATTCTTTTTTATGCATTGATTAAAGTTATTTATAGACTATGAATGAATCAATTCAGTATGTTTGAGTAATCTCTATAAATTTCAAAAAAAGAAAATCATATTACGATTTAGGAACACCAACGATAACATTGGAGACAAAATCACCTTATCGATATGAAGCAAAAAGAGAATTTCTCAAAGAGAAAGCTTAACCATTTGTTTAGGTAAAAAAAAAAAAAAAATTAAAAAAAATACGAATAGAGTTTCTTAATGTTGCCATTAATATTTTGAAGTATTTAATTCTAAAATAAATTGTAATGGGCATCTTATAGAAACTTATTAGAACAAACAATTTAACTAATCAATAGTATCTTGCTATATGAATCCTATACTTTTATGCAATATTTTATTCAATTCATGAAGTGTAGCTATCATATACATGACACAAGTTGAGTTGGTCTAATCACATATGTCACAATGTTAAGTTATAAAGTAATCCAAGTCGTAGGAACAATGGGTCATGGATCAAGTTCAAAATATTCTACAAGGCAAAGAAAGAAGAATTTCATATCAATAGGGCATGAAAGAAGGAAGAGCATCTATAATTCGTTGGACCAAGGCTATAAACTTGTAGTTCATAGAAATGAAGATTAAACACTTGCAAGTCCATAAAACATTTGTATAGACTACATAAAAAAAATTAAAGATAGTTTGTTGGAAATCACATACAAGGCAAAGTGAATCATCAAATTATCATACAAGGATGGTTTAAATATTAACAAGGTATATAACTATACAATCAAATCAAATTAATACATTAATGTACAATTGGAGTCCTCAATGCATTCCTCTGGTAATCCATACGATGTTGCAAAAATCTTTATTTATCCTTGTCTTGTCCATGTTTCTAAAACCTGCAAAATCTTCCTAAAACCCCCACATTTTTTCCCTTTACCCAGATATATTTTACATTAGGGAAATACACATATTACCATCATCACAATTTGGAACATAAAACAAAAAAGAAGATGCAAATATTTGTTTTGATTCTAATTACCCCATATAGAGAAAGATAGCAGATATACCACATCCAGAGGAACACATATTTTAACTATTTAATTTTAATGCAAGAAATCATAACTGCATTGCTTTAGCACTCGACCCTTTCAACAATAGACACAACCTTTAATTTTTATAGTGTACTTAATCTATTGATTAGAATGTTCCACATAATAATCAACACAATTAAAATGCAACTACTATCAAAGAAAATAAATAGATCAACATAATGAAACAAATAAGTCATGCATATGGTAAATGATTAACCCTACTGTGATTTCAACGGAGAAAAGAAGAACCTAAAACAATACCAAAAACAATAGATCACCCAACCAAAAGGATTAATGTCTTGGTTCTCAAAACTAAAAGGTGCATCTAAGAGATTTGGTAACTTAGATCAGTGTCACTAGTTCTAGCACCCAATAGGAAAACCATGTTAGAATTTATTTTTTGCCTGAGCCTGCTCTCACGTCAAACCCCTAGTTGTTTCACCTACCCATCAAGAGCCCCTTATTCAACAACATTTTTTGGGATCTTCATCCCCATAACTCCTGATAGCTCCAAAATTTATTGTGGTTGGTCATTTTGAATTTCCAAATTTATGGTGGTAGGCAATTTTGAATTTTTAGAGGGAATGTTGAAGAGACAAAAGGAATGAATGAAGATGAATGTGTAAGAAGTTTTTGTAGCAGCAGTCTGAGAAGTGGAATGTTTTGTATGATTTCTTTGTGTGATTCAGAGAAGCTCCTGAACAATAGCACTTGTATTTTATTTGTATGTGAGCAGTGTTTGCTTCTAAAAGAGCTCTATGTAGCTCCTAACAGTGAGCTCCCAGAAGCTCTTGAAAGTTGTCAGCATGTGTGAGTAGCTCTTGATTACTTCTGACAAATTTGTAATCTATAACTTAGGTTTATTTTTTGAGTTATTTAAGTTTACCCTTGTTATGTAATGTCATTTCTAGCTTATTGAATAGAAAAGAAAGTTGCATGTCTCCTTTCATTTTTTATGCTTCCGCATTTGTTTGAGTGTTCCTAGTTGATTAGGAAACAAAGATGTAGCTCTGTGTTGTTTTTGAGAATTTAAATTTTTGACATGGTATCAGAGCCATAAGCCCCATTTCTTCATGAGTTAGGGCATTTTTTTTTTTGGGTATTAATTTTTTTTGTAGGAGACATGGTTGGAGATGAAGCGAAGAGTTGGCAGCAACCACCATCCTTTAATAGATAGAACTATGATGTCTAGGAAAAGAAGATGAAGACTATTATGGTTGCCAATGACTTGTGGGATTTTTTGACAAATGGGTTTGTGGATGTTACTGACCTAGCACAGTATGTAGCTCTCACAAACAACTAGAAGACCCAATTGAAGGAGCAAAGGAAGAAGAATGCTAAGGCATTTAGTTTGATAGAAGCATCCATGACATATGTCATTTTCCCCAAAATTGCAGCAGTTGAGTATGCAAAGGAAGCTTGGGAAACCCTCCAAACCAACAACAAAGGGACTGATAAGGTCAGATTGGTGAAGCTCTAGATGCTTCGAAGAGATTTTGAGACTCTCTTGATGAGGGATAGTGAGTCCATCTTAGAATTCCACACAAGAGTCTTGGTTTTTTAAACTAGTTGAGGACGAATGGTGAAACCATGGAAGAGCAAAGGATTGTGGAGAAAATCCGCATAAGTTTTCCCTCTAAGTATGATGCAATCATCGTTTCTATTGAAGAGGCAAAGGACCTCTCTACTTTGACGATGGGTGAGTTGATGGGTTCTCTTCAAAACCATGAGCAGGGCCTAAATGGGTCTACTACTTATTCCAAAGAGAAATCTTTTAAAGCTCAGTCAAATGCAAGAGGTAGGGGGAGAGGTAGAAAAAACTCCCGACTTGGTAGAGGTAGATCTAGAGAATGAAATTTTGGAGGAGAAAGCTTGGAATGAGCAAGCGGCCAAGAGGGAGCAAGAAGCTCTTAGACCATCTCCCAACAAGGCAAGAAGAATAGTAGTTTGAATCAGAGGAATGACAAAAGCAATGTTGAATGCTACTACTACATCATAAATTTGGTCATTATGCAATTGAGTGCTGGAAAAGGAATAATAATTAGCCAAAACAAAATGAAAATGTGGTTGATATGAATGTGGCTGAAGAAAATCAATCCACAGCCATCATCATGTGCAACATTGGTGAAGAAGGAAGCCCCGAAGTCTAGTATTTGGATAGTGGTTGCAGCAACCATGTGAGTGGTAATGAAAGTTTGTTTTCTTTCATTGATAAGAATGTAAAGTCTAAGATAATAATGGGGAACAATGGATTAGTTCTAGTTGTTGAAAAATGATCTATCATGATCCACACCAAGCAAGGTGAGAAGAAGGAGATTCGTAATGTATTTAAATCCTAAAATCTAATTCAAATTTGTCAAATCATTTAATCTCCTATTAAATTGATCAAATCTTGATTATTTAATCCTAAACACCTAAATTCTCTAGATTTTTCCACTTGCACAATAAATCAATTTATTTGATTTATTAATTCACCAATTTCCATTCAAAAGGGGATCTTTTGTGGAATATTCCTCCAATTCAAAAATCCCTCCAAAAGGGGATGGGTACTTCCAACAAGGCATTTAATGCCTCTTACATGTCCTTAGCCTTGAACGAAGTGACATTAACTCCATTCCTCTCTCCCTCCAACTTGCCAACTTTCAAATTCAAAATTTGAATCTTATATCATTTATTATGCACAATCACCAAAATGTGCTCAACCTTCACCCATTCACATCTTGACAAATGGCACTTGGCCATTGGATGTTGAATGATCCCATATTGCTCAATCTCACTCATTCTTCCAAATTTGAAATCTATAAATGAAAGACTCTTCCTCTCATTCTTCATCCAGAATTTGAATGCAAAGTTATTATCTTCACATTAGAGCAATTTCATATCATCTCTTGAGCATTTGCCTTCACCATAGCTAGGTTATTGCAGGTTTTCTCAAGGAAGCACATTTTTTCTTCACCATCAAGTGGATCAAATCATCAAAGCTTACAAAGGAGTTGGGAAAGGGCCAATTTCTATACATAATTGACACCAATTCCTCCATGTGATTGATAAAATGTTCATTAAAATAGGATTCATTTACTTCTATTTGTATTGTTCTTCATTTTCTTCCTATGTTAATGTTTCAATCTAATTTCATGGGGAATCCTTGTCATAACTTGCATTTCAATCTAATAATGTGCTTGTTTTTCATGTTTGTGTGGGTGTAGGATTGGGGTTCACATTTTGGCACTAGAAGGAGGGTGAATCTAAAGGACTTCATCACATTTTTTGAAAAAAATCATGTTTTTTGTGTTTTTTTTGCAGCTCATAGGAAACTGCGTTGCTCACAGTCCAATGGCACCAAAATGCACTGATACTAGTCCAACGGCACTATATTGCACCGCTCGTAAATTCTAAATTACACTGCTAGAGTCTTCCCGCCCGAAAAATTCAAATTTCAAACTCGACCATGGGTTTTCCAAATTTCAAAATGTGTCGATTGCCAAACAACGCCACAATCGTGGTCACTATTTTTTTGCAGAGCATCGCTATATTGCGTCACTGGCCTTCTCAAACGGTGCCGCACCCGTGGATTGCACTGTTGGAGCTGGGTAAAAAGGCATATTTCTAATTTTTTTAACATTTTTTGTGATGCAAGAACTTCTAAAGGTCATAACGTTTGACTTAGATGTGGGTTTTGGCTGAAATTTTACAACCGGTTTCATTATGGGGTGGCATGTGGATTCCCAACCAACCTTAAGTGGGTTGGTGGCCATTTTGACACATTTTTTAGGCTTCAAACTTTCATCTTGGCCCTAAAAAAGCCAATTTAGTGTTTTTTTTCTAGTTTTTGAAAAAGTCATTTTTGTTAATAACTCAAAACCCATGTTTTGAATTTAGGATGTTAGTTGGAAATTCATCCTATCTTAGTTTATAATTTTTTTGGGAAAAAACAGGACTCTCAAAGTTATGCATGCAAAATTACCAAAAATGGCAAAATCTGGCAATTGTTGAAATCTGCCAAAAAAGATAATTTCTTGATCAAACGTGAAGGAAGGAAAATGAAGGCCAATGGTTCTTTATGATTTTATCATCTCATTGCATTAAGTGTTTTTAAACACTTTTGGGAGAACTTATAATCCCTCTAAGGATTTGATTGCTTTCATGCTCTTAGGACACTAAATTTCTTTTGGGCTCTAAAAAGAACACTACAAAAGTTTTTCAATTTTGCAACAAAGGGTTAAAAAGAACTTTAGAAAAACTTACTAGATTTGATTTAAGGATAAAAATTGAACAAGGAAACCTTCATCATTCCTTTTAGTGCTTTAAAAAGAATCAAATCATTTCTTTGAGGATCTAAAATGAACATGTTCTTTTGTGTCTTGTAATCTTTTTTGCAAAGTAATTTCATTTAAAAAGGTGTATGCGCTTCTCTCACACATCACGGTGATCTTGAGAATCAAAAGTATTTTTTATGACATTAAGTTGCATAAAAAAATGCCTCCACATTTCAATTTGGGTACCTAAAAATTGAACCAATCTTGCAAGTGTGAGTGTGGCATATTGCGAGTGTTCTCCCTTTCTTTTTCAATGAAGGTCTTTTGAACTACGAGATATGCTTGCTCACTTTTGTTTATCTTAAAGGACCTGCCTTGTGGGAAAAAGTAATCACCCAAGGGAATGACCCAACTGGGAACACACTAAAGCCAAGTGACTTCCAACCGGTATATAAGTGTGGATTATCGCGGAAATTTCAATAATCACGAGGATTATTTCGACGAGAAGGGCAACAATGGTCTCTAGCCACATGGATAGTCCCCCATGAATGGAATGCCCACATTAAAACCCCTTGTTTAACAAAGGCCAAAATCCTAATCTATTTGTTGGTGCAAAAGGTCATGTCCTTTGAAGATGCCCCACATATACATGTGATTTTGTCATAGAGATGAAAAGTATGTCATGGGAGATTCATGGGTACTGATGCTTGGCTGACCCGAGCAGCGAGTGCATTGTAAGGGGGAGCCTTTTTGGTCAAGAATCCAATCATCTGCACTAAATATGCACAACTAGATTTATCCAAGTGGGATCCCAACAAATATTGTCTCTTCATCCTAGGGTTTTGCATGTTCTTTGAATCAAAACACTTTGCTTGGATCTAAGACATTGGAAATCAAAAATTCAATGAATCATCAAAATTTCAAACCCTTTAGAAAAAAAATACCTTAGAGGTGCCCACATGTTACTACTTGTCGCTAGGGGTTCTTATCTCTAGAAGGCTTCTAAACATTCAAACATCTCAATTTGTTTCTCCCAAAGTCAAAACTAGGAAACCTTTGCCTTGATTTCCACATAATGCACTTTGTGGGATGAAAGAAAATTAGGACATTGGACATTCAGTTTGAAAATCTAATCAAGAGGGTGTTTGTAGTAAAAATCAAGTCATTAACCAAGATAAAGTCAATTGAACCCCACACATGTGCTAGTTTATCTTTTGTCTTACGGTCTTTTGAGCAAACATTGATCTTTTGGTTTGCAGTACTCTTAGGGAAACACATGTTCTTCCATATCTTGGTCTAGTAAACAAAGTCCCTCTTAGGTTCATTTAGGATCAAAACAACCAATCATTTCATCCATCAAAATCAAATCTCATCTCATTAACAAACTCTCATAAAACATCACTTATGCTAGACTTTTAGGAAAAATTGACATCCCTTTGTTTGACTTAACACACCTAGTCAAATTATCCTCTTGTGTATGAGTTCACTCTAGGATGACACAACCTACTAGAGTTTAAAAGTTTATTATCCAAATCAATCAATCAAAATAAAATCAAAACAATTCCTAAAGTCTAGCATTGATCCAAAGTTCCTAAAAGTTTAAACACCCATATCATTTATCCCTTTCATCCTTCATCTCATCATTGGTCCTAAACCCCTCAGAGGTCAACAAGATCAAAACACAAGAGGAACATGGAATATAAATTTGATTCATCCATCATGAGTAATCCAATTCAACCAAACTATTCAACCCTTACGATGCCAATTGATTTGTAAAACTTGCATTTGTACAAACCATACATGGGATCATTATCTCCTCCAAACCTCAATGGTACAACAAAAGTGAGCAAGCCCAATCTAAATTTTGGAACACCTTTCCCTTTGGTAGATTTAAATCAAAGTAAAAACTTAAAAATCTATCAACCAAACAATCAAGGCATGAGCCTTCCCCCTTTACCAACCATCAATCAACTGAATCCGAGCAACACCCCCTTCATAAGGCAAAGAATCATATCAAATATTCCCATTTTTCCATCAATATCGCAACAAAAGATGGCAACCATCCAAGCAACCCCAACAATCAACACAACCATCATCCCTCAAGTGTCTCAAGGACCAAGCATCTCAATCACACCATTCACCACTCAAACCTTGGCAATCAATGTGATTTTTCCACTCATCACAATGATCAATACCATTCCCAATCCACCACCACCACCACCAAAACACATGGAAAATTCATTCTCCATCGTGTTGCAATCTGCTCAACAAGTTGCACAACTAGCTGCTCAGCAAGTGCAAGCACAATTAGCCACCCAACAAGATGCACAAGCCACACAAGCCACAAAAGTTGTGCAAGCGGCACAAGTAGCCCAACAAGCATAGGCTCAAGCTCAAGCCTAACACCAAGCTCGGTAGGTGCAAGCACAATACCAAGAACAATTGTAAGCAATCCATCAACAAGTGTATCAACAAGTCCTGCAAGATTTTCAGGCACAACAAGAAGTAGCTCAAAAACAAGCCCAACAACAAGCATTGTTGGCACAACAACAACATGACCAACAACAAGCATTGTTGGCTCAGCAAAAAATGCAGGAATTACTCCCTCATCAAAGCTTGCAACAGATTCCCACCACAATCTTTGAAAATGACGATCAAGATCCTTCGACCAATGATCATGTTGAAAATGTCTCTACATCACCTAATGAGTTAGAGGACATATCTCAAGAATTTATTCCAAATCATGATCAACATCTTTCACCAAGGTCTAGCAATGATCCTTTCCAAAATATTTGGACATCCTTTGACCTCATGAAATTTGATAAACTTCCTATGTCTAATGAAGATATCCAAGAACCCTTTATAAGCAATCCATTCTTTGAAATTGACCCATATCAAGAACTTGATCCAAAGCATGTCGAAAGCAGTTCTAAAATCATTCGAGATCAAGAATTTGTATCTCCGAGGTACTACAGTGATATAATGGACACCCTCCTATCTATACAAGATGATTACATCCACATAGCACATACTCCTCCATCTACCCATGAGATGCTTTCCTTGGATGGACATGTAGATGATCTTCATTTAGAACAGGATTCCTTTACTCCTGACATTATTACACAAAAAGAGCAAGATATTGATTCCTACAGTCAAACTCAGTTGTCAACATTAGGATCAAATATATCCTAAATTCAGACTAAGGACATCATGTATGAAGATATCCAATATTATCCACTCAAGGGAACATGTCAGACAAAACAGGATATTGCAGAGTCAACAAAGCAACAAATTGAAATGACATCATCTATAGTGGTCATTTGTTAGAGAATGCATTATGAACAAGACATCTCAAAAGAGGGAGAATCAAAGAACAAAGATGCTACTACCACCATACTAGGGGCAACTTCATCTCAAACAAATTTCAACATAGGAGGCACGAAGGATCCTTATGATGAAACCAATGCCAATACTACAACCATCCATGTCATGAATCTTCATACACCCATCACCCCATCCACGAATTGGGACCAACATCAAAAGGGATATTTGAATCAAATAATGAAGAACATTATCAAAGAAAAAGAAGCTAAGAAGCATATCAGACAAATCAAATACATATGGATACCAAAAAATACAAAGAAAGATGATCCCTATCATACTCCATTAGTCAAAGAAACTATGGGGAAAAATAAAAAGGGGGAAAGTATCCATCAAAGATGTCCACAAAGGAAAAATCATGCTTCTCAAGCGACATACAAAGTATATTGAGTTTTTGGTCCTAATTCCATGCACACTTTTGTATCCACCCATCATTTCTCATCTTCCCAAGTTTAGAGAGTCAAAGGTTCCAAACTGTCAACCAATCCATCTTATATTCCTAAACACACAACTCCATCCACGCCTCCACACATGATATCCAATTCTCACATTGACCATGTATTGGCAGTCACCTTTCATCATAAGGATTCAGAAGGCACTCTATTGTGATGTGTGCACAAAGACAAAGTTAACTCCAGTATCAGCAAAGCAGATCAGAAATCTTGAAAGTTGCTTTCAAGTGCATGTATCTTGACAAAGTAGTTTCTTCAAGTAGAATATCAATGGAACATTATGACAAAAGAATCTACATCAACAACACCATGTGGTTCAACATGAGCTTAAGATCTTTCAAGGAAAAATCCAAAAAAATATATAAAAAAAGGATTAAAAACAGTAAAGAAAAAAATCATCCTCCAATGAAAACCACTTCAGTGGCGCTTTGGATAGGTACCACGATGAAAACCTGGAAAATAGGCATCATGTGTAGAATTGAGCATCTACATGTGCCATTTCAGGAGAAAGCATCTTATTGCATCCATTATAAAGCCAACATTCCATCCATATCATTTGTTCATCCATGAACCATTTATCCAATCCATGTTCATATATCTACATCCATCTTCCAAATTATCTTGATCTTGACCAAGTTTGGTGCAGACTTTACACTTGCTTATGGTAAACATCTTGACATGGGTCATTTTCATTAATCCTATCCTACCCAACATTATCTGAGCCTTGAAGCATTATCCAAATGAGCATCCCCTATTCGAACACCTTATCTTGTCAAAAGATAATCCTTGGAATCCTTTGTGTGCTTACCATATCCATCCATGGCATTCCATACGTTGCTAGACACTGGGGGCAGATGCTTACATCTTGCTTCAAGAATAAATCTTGATCTATATCCTCTAACTTATTTGGTGATCCGAACATTGGTAAACGTGGAATCAAATTGGTCAAGCATTTGTGAGCATGAATCCAAATCACTAGCCCATGGCATATTTTGACAAGATAATGTTCCTTATCAAGCTTCATCTTTCATTGAACATCAATCCAAAAAATCAATATCAGACGCATCTAATGTTTACTTCAGCATCACATAAAATCATCAAAACAACTTTTGTTCTAGATCAAGCCTCATAATCTTGATCAATCAAATCCAATCAATCCATCATCATCTCGGGATATCCTTCCCAATCCTTGTGTTTCTTAACACTATCCTTGCATTGTTGTGTATCCTCAACAATGTTATCATCATTAATCCATCAATCTGATCAATCAATCCTAGATTGACACTATTTTTGTATAGAATGTGATTGTTATGATGAGTCATCCTAAATTCCAATACTTAATTATATCAATTTCAAACAAATATGAGACATGTACTTTGAAGTATTTTCAATCCCCTTAAGATTTCCTATTAGGACACATCCTAAATATTTATACTTAATTATATCATTTGTTATGATGAGTCACCTTGAAGTCTAATACTTAATTATATCAATTGTGATCCAGCATGAGATATTTACTTTGAATTCTTTGATCCCCTTAAGAATTCCTATTAAGACCAATTAAGACATCCTATTACGACATAAATTATATAACACTAATATTATTTTTGTATAACTTTTATGATTGTTATGATGATTCATCCTAAATTATACTACTTAATCATATCAATTGTGATTAAATATGAGACATGTACATTGAAGTATTTGATCCCCTTAAGAAATTGTAGCAATTAAATATGAGACATTTATTTTGATGTATTTGATCCCCTTAAGCAATTTTCTTAGAACTTCTTTGATAATTTAATGTCTTGACTATGAATCACTAAATTTGTAAAGTACAAATATTTAAATGTCCTATTAATTTTAACTTCAATTTCATATTTTTATTTAATTTCACATTAATGTCCTATTAATTTCTTGACTATGAATCTTTTGTAAAACACAAATATTTGAATGTCCTATCAATTTCATATTGATTTAACATAAAATGCATAAATGCACATTTTAAAATTACTATTTAACAATAATAGACCATAAAATATTGAAATTAATAAAGTCCATGAAATAATAAAACATATATTGAAATATTGAAACTTGTACATATATGTAGTCCATGAAATAATCAAATGCAGCCCATGAAATAATCTAACTCATATTGTCTCTATAATCAAGAGACCTCTTCATACCACACGGACTACCCATATGACATGAATCACTTTGTACAAGAGAAAGAAAGTTGAAATCATATGTAAGACGATTAAAAATGATATAATGATAATTTAATTTATAATTTAACATAAAATTAAATTACTGTGTGAGGTTGTTCTACATGCTCTAGTGCACCCGGACCTATCTCTACATGCTCTGAATCAATCTACATACAAGAGAAATAAAATTGAAATAAGATGTAAGACGATTAAAAATGATTTCATTCAATTTAATTTATAATTTATATTCAATTTAATTTATGATTTATCATATTTAAATTATACTGTAAGAGGTTGTTGTGCATGCTCTAGTGCAGGGCATGTCTCTACATGCTCAGCTATAGGACATGTCTCATGCTATAAAAGAAAAATAATTTAACATGTATGAGCATATATATATAATTTATCAATTTAAGTTACCATATGAGGTTGCTTTGCATGTCCTAGTTGAGGTGGTGTGACCTCATCAAGGTAGAAAGTGGCACCAACAAAGTCCTACAAGGTCATATTTAAGGCACATGTGTACTTGAATTAGGTTAAAATATATATATTCAAGTGTACCAATAGGTGTAAATTGAAATCTATTTAAAATATCAACAAATTTATTACACATGTGTAGAACAATTTTTAAACAACTTGAAATTCAAATGTCTCTTGAATTGCCGCCACATCATATGTGTGTTTGATCCCCATTCTCATGGTTGTGTCAACCTACATACATAGACATAACACTTATAATATTTACCTATACATGCCCGTTTGATATATACTGAATTCAAAATACAAAATTGTAAACTTATAGTGACTTTAAATAATTTATAATATACACATACCTACACCTCATGTGAGATGCTCGACAATGGAGGAGTGCGCAACAACCCCTCAGGTGGAATCGACGTGGAATTTCATTGAATCCCCAGAACCAACATAAATATTTAAAACACATATTCATGATTGAATTACAAATTAAAAAGTCGAGTTAAAAAATTATGTCATATTATTTAAAAAATTGAAATCAAAATGCACCCCATAAGGGTTGTTGATTTGCACTAGTGTTGACATAAAAAATCAAGGAGCGGATGATGCCCCTATGGTTAGTGTCATCTACACCAAACAATTTGATTGTTAAAACATTATATTTTTTTATATATATGTTTATTAAAAACATGTGTGCTTAAAAAATTCTTATAAATTCAACATGTACATGCATATTTATACCTATGTCAAAATGTCTATAGGGTGATGCTCTTCAATAAGAAAATCAACATATGAACCAATGCCACCAAAATCTCCATGTTCACTCGAACTGGGTGTATCTTGATTAGGTCCATAGCATACCTGATGACACAACCGGTACATATGCGGGGTGTCGACACTCGTGGAGTGGTACTAGGACCAGATCCATATGGGTAAAAGCAAGAAGTTGGGTTCATGAAGAGGGGAAGTTTTGGCCAAAAAAATCTCACAGAAAATGCATACGTGTTATTAAAAAATGTGTATGTGTTATGCATCAGGTACCTGAGCCTAAAAAAATGTGTATGTGCTAAAAAACGCATACACATTTTATAACACATACAAGTCATTTATTTAAATAAATAAATACCTTTTAGAAATGTGTACGGATATTAAAACGCGTACGCTTTTTGAAATGCAAAACACATATGCATTTCAAAATGCGTACACATTTTGGGTTTCAAAATGTGTACACATTTTAAAACACGTACGTGTTTCTAAAAAGCATTTATTTTTTAAAATAATCAAACAAATAAAAAATACATATGCATTTTGTAATGCATACGCGTTATTAAAAATTTGAATCTCCAACCCACATGTAGCCTTGGTTTTAGGCTCAGGAAAGGCTTGGCAATCTCACCCTTAGCCTTTGACCTGCAGCTAAAAACTAAGGAAAATTAAAGAAGAATGTCCAACTTTGGCAATATGGCTAATGGGCTTTTTTTTTTGAATCAATCTATAAAATTAAAACCCATTATAGAACATGATGTATAATTTCCAAATATAGAATTTCTATTAAGATTGGATTATATTTGTTATTTTTTAATTAATTTCTAAGCAAACTAGTCCTTAAACTTGAAATATCAAGCTTTTTTTGTTTTTTAATAACTTTTTTTGGTTAAGTTTCTTGTAAGAAAAATTATATGCCATCAATCTTCAGAAAAATATCTACACAATGAAAAATTCAAAAAAAAAATAGTTTAGGTCCAATTATGTTGTCAGTACACATTGATTTTTAAAAACAGCAATTAAGGCCAATAAAAATTCAATAAAGAAAAAATTACAAAAAAAAATCCTCATCAATCTTCATGTTGTTAGCTTTCTTTCCCCAAAAGGAATTAGAAAAATAATTTTATTTGGGTCAAAAAGTGGTGTCCGTACACGTGCATGGTATGGTAAAAAAACAAGGACTTTTAAAAAGTGGTTTTTATATATCCCTATCAAAATTTAATTTCTATCATCTGGGTATTTGAATAAATTACATATTTTGAAACTAGATTTGAAATAATAAATTCATATTATTGACTTTTTTAAAATTCATTGTGTAAGTACCTCAAATTTTTAGTCCAAGTGTGGAAAATTCTGAAAAAAAACAAAAACACTTCCACTTTTTGAGCTTTTTGTGGACCCAACTTCTTGCATCAACCCATACAATGCTTCTCCGTGATCACAGTCTCTAGCCCCAATCATCATCACAGAAGTATACTTATCAAGGTTTCCTATGAGCATACTCAAAAATCCTAATGTGGATACCACTGTATGATGATACACAAGTGCAGAAATGATAGGAGTAAGAGGATATACAAGAGGTTGGGCATGCACGGGGTGTCAGGGATCAACTCATGCCCCTAACCGTTATTGTGGAATGCCGCCACCAACACCCTAAAATGATTTAAAATTAAAATAATTGGGCTTTTTCCCCAAAGAAAACTCAGTATATAATTTCCTCAAAGAGTATGAAGGGACCTCCAAATTAGCACATGGTGGATGGTCAAATACAACATCCACCATCGCTCCCAAAAATGTAAAGACATTTGTGGATGTCTGCACCACCTCATCGATATTCTTGGTTTATTTGTAGGAATGGGTAGGTTAGTGATAGGGTTGACAAAATAAGCTGTAAGATGGGCTTTTGTTATTTTCAGGTTCAAAATTTCTTTGTAGGAGAGACCATCTAAATAAAATTGTCTCATATCCTCTTTCCATTGTTGATGCCTATCGAAGTCCACATCAATGGACCTAACGACATCAACAGCGTTTTGCATCACAAATGTAAAACACCTCAAGTGTGGTGGAATCAATGCTTCATTTTGAATAGCATTGATTTGATTATGAATGGATCTAACATTTTCATTGATTCGTTCTTGCAAGCAAGCCTCATCGGATCGTGGAGGTGGTGGAGGTGGGATGTTATGAGGTGGAGGGGGTGGAGGCAGTGGTGGAGGTGGAGATGGAGGGGGTAGGGTGGAGGGGGTTGACGAGGTGGATTAAGGATATCATCAATATTGAATTGATCTATGATATATATAAGTGAACCTGCATTAAATTATACAAAATTAACAAACAAGTACAAAATTACAATAAATAGTTAAATTCTAAATGTACATGAGTTTGTTTAAATAGGATACATACATATACATACACATACATACATCATTCAGCTTGAGCATGTACATACAAATAAAAATTTAAGATGCATGTTTAAAATAAAAAATAGGATGTACAATGCACACATACATCATTCAACTTGACCATGTGTGCATAGAAATTTCAAAATTTAAGATCTAACTATGTAGTTTTAATACATGTACATACTAAAAAATTAACTTAAAACATTCACAAAAAAGCTCATTTATGTCTAAGGCATATAAATAAAAAACAAATAATTTTTAATGTGATGTGAAATCTCATTAGAAATTACATTAATTTATTAGGAGAAATTAGGATGGCTTAAGGGGTCGTAATAGGATGGCTTAAGGGGATCTATGAATTAAGGTCCTAGGAGAAAATGATGTCTTAAGGGGATAAACTTTGGTGAAGTTTCCCAAGGAAACCAAATTTCATTAAGTTCAATATATACTATTTTTTTAAATGTACATTTAGGAGGTAGTTAATAACATATGGTGGCTTAAGGGGTCCTAAGTATCTAGTTTTAAAGGGATCTATCTAGCTTAACTGTCCTAGGAAAAAATGATAACTTTAGGATTTTAATCCCCTTAAACCATTTTCTTTAAAATCCTCTTAAACCATTCAATATAAATGACCTAATTGAATACAAATGAAAAACCCCTAAGACTCATTTATGTCTAATTAATGATGATAACATTGTAATAGTAGTTTTTTATATTGATGATCATGTTATCATCAATATTGAAGCCAAATAAATTCATTAAGCATGTGCATTATTGCTTGATATAATTTTTTTGACAACTTAAAAATGTTATATATATATATATATATGTATCACAAACTAAGTATATCAAAAAATTCTTAAAACATTCAAAATGTGTGAATATAATCCATCATCTGCACCTCTAAAAATTAAAATTAAAAAAAAAACCAATTAAAAAGTTAATATAATATTAATTAATAGATTATTTAATATTTCTTACTAATTTTGTGTCTTATCATCAAATGAAAACACCAACATCAAAATTCAATAACATCATTGTGTCTTAATAAAGTGTTGTGACTCTATGTTGCATCTCATCATAACTCTTTGTTTTCCTTTTCAAAATAGAATTGTCTCCTCTCTTCTTGCAATTGTTGATGCATGTCTAAGTCCACATCAATGGACCCAACAACATAAAAAAAAAAAATCATATTAGATACAAAATGCCTCAAATGTGGTTGAATCACTTCTTCATCTTGAATAGCATTGATTTTCTCTTTAATGGATCTAACATTATCATTGATCCATGCTCACAAGTGAGCATCATCGGATCTAGGTGTTGGAGGTGTTGGTGGAGTGGGTGCATATGGAGGGTGGGGAGCTGAAGGGGGTTGAGGAGATGGATTAAGGATATCATCAATATTGAATTGATCCATGATCTATATAAGTGAACTTTCATTAAATTATAAATTTAAAAATGCAACATACATGTTTTAAAATCCCCTTAAACCATTCAATATAAATTACCTAATTGAATACAAATGAAAAAACCCCTAAGACTCATTTATGTCTAAGGCATATTATAAATGAAAAAAAAAAAATTGTTAATATGATGTGAAATCTCATTAAAAATTAAATTAAATTAGGAGAAATTATGATGGATTAAGGGGTCCTCATTGGATGGCTTAAGGGGATCTATGAATTAAGGTCCTAGGACAAAATGATGGCTTAAGGGGATGAAATTTGGTGAATTTTCCCAAGGCAACAAAATTTCATTAAGGTCCTAAGACAAAATGATGGCTTTACGGTTTAGGGTTTAGGGTAATAAGATGGCTTAAGGGGATCTATGAAGTAAGGTCATAGGACAAAATATTTGATGGCTTAAGGGGATCTATGAAGTAAGGTCATAGGACAAAATATTTGATAGCCTAAGGGGATAATATTTGGTGAAGTGCAAGATGGTGCTTATAGCTTTAACTAATTACTTTTACATTAATGTCAAACTAAATACACGGTAAATCATGAAGTGTTATCTTTCTCAACTCTATGTGTTTACTATAAATTAATATTTTAAAGGGTTGTCAAAATGTTGCAATGTTCTATAAAATTCTTATTGGTTGAGCTATTCATGATATAACTACAATTTTAGTTGCATAAATTAAAACATAAAAGGTTTCCAAAATGAGTTCCTTCCAAATACCTTACACCATTTATTAGGGGAAGCTAGAGTAGCAAGTTAAAACATAACAAGCTTTGGAGTAACCACAATTTGAACTTATCATCAAAGAATTTGACAATGTCTTCAATGAAATTTGTGGTTTTTAATTACTTTACAGATCACTTTGGGATCCATCACAACTAATATTATGTTCTATGTAATGTATAGTGCTACATTCTCCCTATATTAACCCACTTTTGACAATTTAGGATAGTATCTATGGTCTATCCTTAAATTTATAGAAATTAAAATATTTAGAGAATCATTTATTGAATTGTTAAACAACATTTGGGTTCTTCATTTTGAATGTGATGATAGCTAGAACCTAAAATTTTTGAAGCTTGGTGGCCCTTGGAATAATTGAATTGCAAGTTAGTGAAAAAGGTAGTGTTCATGAAGGAATGTAAAAGATGTGTAGAGCCTTTGAATTATACTCGTACTGTGCAATGACATTGAATCATTTAGAAAACCATTTTTTATTCACAGGACAACATTTTCTTGTGTAACACTTGATTGAGATAGCTCTTGTTTCGACTCACGACCCTCTCATAAAATCTCATTGAATAATATAATATTTCATGATCTTATCATGAGAATCCTTCATCCTCCCCTTCCATGACAAGCCTCTCTTGAAATATTTGAGACCTTAACACCCCTAACAAGAGGAAGGCAGTTTTTAAGTTATTCATATCTTCCCTTATAGATGTGGTTATTTTGTAGGAAACCGAGTTGGTTTTTAACTAAATATCATGTATATTATTGTTAAATTTGGTTGCCTTGGGAAAATTCACCAAATTTTAAGAACTTCTTTGATCCCCTTAAGACATCATATTAGGACCCCTTAAGATGTGGTTAAAATGTAGGAAACATTGTTGTTTGATGAGTGTACTTTTGGTCTTCTTTCTTTAATGGGAATGCTCTAGTCTATAGTTTAGTCTACTAATCAATGCATCTAGTGGTCTTTACATATTATAATTGACATTTATGTAGGAGAATCCCTAGGCAATGTGATTTAATCTTGCATCATTTTAGAAAAGTGAGATCTTAGTTTAGTTATTTATTTTTTATTAGTTCATAGTTACTAATTTGTGGTATACAAATTTATTTCATTTCACCATAATTTAAAATTGGCTTTTTCAATTTTGAGCATAGCTTGAGTTAGTGTTAAGAATGTCATGTTAATGTTTGAAGTGATTTGGATGAGGAAATTATTATAAATTCTTGAGAGTGTTTATGAGTGGAAAGGTAAGTTTTTTGGTTTTAAAAGGCACAAACAAATCTTGCATACCATTATCATCTACTTTTAATATTTAGAAAACAATAACATAATGGAATGAAAAAATTATATATGCATACATATATATACATAGATACACACACACACACACACACACATACATACATACATACATACATACATACATATATATATATACAAATATATATACATGCATGCCTACACATATCTATATATATATACAATATATATGTATATATACATACATGTGTATGTATATATACATACATGTGTATGTATGTATGTATGTAAATAAATATATTTATAAACCTATTCTACATCAAACATGGAGCTTCTATTTTATCTCTTAATGTAATCAAATATTGCATACCATTATCCTCTAGTTTTTTAATATTTAGAAAATAATAATTTAATGAAATGAAAAAAAGATATATATACTTATACCTATATAAATATCCACATACATACATACATACATACATACATACATATACACATCTACATACATACATACATACATTTTTAATTATATGTATACATACATACATGTATGTATGTATGTATGTATGTATGTATGTATGTATGTATGTGTATGTACATGTACGTATGTATGTAATATGTATGCATGTATATATGTATGTATGTATGTATATATGTATTTTGAAACCATCTTTCAATGGTTTCAAAATAGTTATTAACGGTTTTTATTTTATATTTGAGTTGAAAAATATATACATACATACATATGTACATATATACAATTGTTTTTGTTTGATTATGGTTTAGGGTTCAATTATATGTTTATTTTCTATTATTGAGGGTTCAATTTTTTTGTTTGATTTTTTTCTTTTGTTTTCCACTAATGAGGGTTTCATATTTTTGCAGGTCTAGATTGAAATGAAAAAATTCAACAAAAATATAGAGAATGTACAGAAAAACCTAAATTAATCATGCTAATAACCAAAAAAATGCAAAGAAAAAGGGTTGAATGACATACCTGGAGTTCATTGTTGCCGCTCAATCGGGATCTCGAATCCTCGACTGTTAAAATGAGTTCAGTTTTTTTTTTTAATCAATACCTCTACAAAATGGGATCACGTTTTGTAAAAAGTGATATACTGTTTCCTTCGGGGTGGCTCAAGACATCAAAACGAAATAGGATCCTAACTTTTAAAAATTGGGATCCAATTTTAATTTTCGACTCGGGACCCCAAGGCTAAACGAGATCCCATTTATTAAAAATCAGGATCCTATTTGGTTGAACCCAATTTTGATATTTTGGCTAAGGCCAAAACTTCCACCTTAAGTGGACTAAACTCGTGCTTTTACCCCATTGTAGCTACAAGGTGTTGGTTGCTTGGCTCCTCCACTCTATTTTTTGTGACAATGTTATTGTTGGAAAAATTGCAAGCTCACTCCTTCCTCTACTTTCCTTGAGAGAACATAACTATGAAGGTGATATCTTATATTGTCCATTGCTCTTGCATCATTGTATTCACATAGTATCATATTGTTGTTTGTTTCATTTCTTGACACTTCTACTTCCAAACATTTCTTTGTCATTTTCTATACTCATTGCTATTTGGTTGTTCGTGGAGGTGGAAAGACCAAAGTGGGGGATTGATTGAGGTAGTCCTCTAAAAATATCCCCAAAATTTTCCTTGGTCTTATGTATGTAGGTACTCTCGTGTGGAGCTCTTTGAAGATTCAACTCTCAAATAGAAAGGTCTACTTTTCTCACCTCCTCTTCATTGATTCAAGCATAGATTAGTTAAATTATTCTTCTTATTGTATTTATTTTTTGTGCTTTTTTGTTATTCTATCATAGCATAAAACTTCACAAATTAGGTTGTTAGTTAAATTTACTATGTTTAAATCTATCTCTGAGACCTTTTGTTTGTACGGATGCTAGTGCACCATGGAGACACTAGCGTAGTGCGCTAGAGTTCATATCCTACATTTTCATCCTCAGGTAGAGAGTTGTCTGATTAGTAGGTTGGAATCTAGAAATTAACTTGTTTGACCCTCTGAAATATTTGGGTTAGCAGAAGGATAGTAGCAATCGAATCACTCTTCCTTTTCAACCTTAACATCTTAAATTTCCCAAATCACCTAGCAAAGCATGACGTAGATTAGGGTAGCTTGTTGCTTAGGACTCTCCCATGACCTAGAGTCCCGGAGCAGTCGTTCCCCCTCCTCTACATGAATATATAACTTTCACAATAAAATACTAATACGCTAACTCTTATTTCAAAGAAAACTTCTTATATAAGAGGTACTACCAAATATTTAAATGTGAACTTAATACCACTAAAGTGATAATCTCTTATTTGTAAATCTTTTATTCATAGAAAAAAATCTATTTTATTCATTTTCTTGAATAGAAGCTTTTGTTAATGGTGATCATGCTATAATGAATTATGAAACCCATATTAGGGTTAAATTTAGGATTTTTGGTTCTTACTATCAAACTCTTGTATCTAACTTAGGTAATAAAATCACCAAGATTCAAAAGGCTTGTAACGTAATTGAATTTATAAAGAATGGGAAAAATATGATTTCTACTCCCTTCAGTTGATTTTAACAAATATAGATTATCCAAATAATGCCACAACCAAATAATTTTAAATATTTTCCTTGTTTCATTAGAACAACCATTTTTTATTCCCAACTATAAACTCTAGTTGTTCAACTAAAGCATAAGTTGAAGAATTTAGTCATATTTTACTCGTCCCTACATCTCTTAAAATTTTTTCAACCTTGTACAAGCATAAATTACCTTTCTAGATGTAAAGTAGGCATAAAGAAGTATTCAAGATATGTATATGTTGAAGAGTTCAGTCATGGAGGAGCGATTGTGACTATGAGTAGATTGTAGTAGAGTAAAAGGGCAAGAGAAAGAGTTAGTGAGTAATCTTATAGGCATAAAATTGCATTTTATTTCTATATCCAAGAGTCTCTATATTGTATTTAAATTAATAATGATAGATGAAGAAACTATTAAACCTCACTCTTGTTATATTTTTTTTTGTTTTTTCTAAAATAAATCCTAATATATTATATTCTTATATTATTTATTATTTTATATATAATATATACTCAATTATTGATTTGGGAGGTGAAGCGGTGCTTGGGTGGATCAAGATGATCTGGATCTTCCTCTTGCAAAGCTACATTTCTTTGATGAATACAACCAACACAAAATGAAGAATAATGTTGATAGAGCCCCGAGGTGCAAGCTGGAGGACAATGGAGGACAAATCCATGAAAGGAAGGTTTGGTTTTCACCGAGGAAACCAAGGAAAAATATGGTAGAATCAAGCATGTAGACATCGATAGGAGAGAATGGGTGGATTGGAGTTGAAATGGAATTATCAACTGCAATTAGGGAATTATCGTAGAATGGTCCCTTTTTGGCACTAGAGGTTAGATTGGGATAAAAAGGGATCAAGGAGTGAATGGCTTGGGTAGCATCAAAAATTTCCCTCTAATTAATTTGGAAATTTGACAAACCAAAGCAAGCCTCTAGTGTCATAGAGGAGGGGTACTTTTGGTTCCTCCAATGGTGGGGGGAATCATAACCCTAATTGGAGGCCATGGTTGAATCAACCTCCACAAAGGTTGGATTAAGGCAAGAAGTACGGAGATGTGAGCAAGAAAAGGGAGGAGGGTCCATGGATCTACCCAAATCAATGGGCAGGTGTATTTATTTCTTCCTAGAAAACAATGATTTGGAGTGATCAATACAAAGGATGAAGGAAATGACTTTCTTCATCAAATGGGGTGGAATTTGGTCGATCTTTACCAATATTAGCCAGTGGTGTGAGAAAAATTGGGGAGTAGGAATAAAATCATTAACAAATGGCTTCTTCCTAATAAAATGTTATGATTTCCAATTGAAAAGGTAGATACTAAACAATGGGCCCTACATAGTGGATGGGACCAAATTCTACTTCAAAGATTGGGAACCTAATTTTGATCCTCTGAAATAATCAATTGAGGAAACTAGGGTCTGGCTAAGAGTATATAATCTTCCATAGAGTACTGGGATTTGGAAACCCTGAGGATTATTGGGGATCAACTAGGGAACTTTGTTGAAGCAAACAACAACTTGGTAGATAGGAATTATGGGATGTATGCCAAAATGTGTATCGAAATAAATCCTTCCCCTCCCCTACTGAAGGAAATAGAGATCGTATGGAGAAAGGTATCTAGAGTAGAAGGTGGAAAGGGAAGATGAACTGGTTCTTTGTTTGCTCAATCAAAAGGGCATAAGAGCTAAGAGCACCTAAAAGGGATTGGAGTGAAGGATGTTGTGAACCAGGATATGTTGAAAAATAACCATTTGGAAGGCCAAGAGAGCACAATGGATAACAAATAGGTTAATAAAAGTAGAAAAATTCAAGAAGAAGAGCCACATAGGGCAATGTGAGGGGATCTAAATCAGGTGGAAGCTTATACCAAAACACCAAGTGTGGGTAGAGGAAGTAGAGTCCCATTAGAGGAGGTGAAGGAAAGGGGAAAATAAGTGGCAAGGTATGAGTTAGTAGAGGAATTGGAGGAGCAATAGAGGGATAAGGAGTTAGAAGACCTCGACAAAGGCTTTAAACTATGGAAGGGTGATAGAAAATCACCTTCTTTGGAAGCCATCATAGCCTCCAAAGACCTAGACTCAGATTCAGATTCAGGGAGCAATTATGAAGACATGGAAGAAGGGGAGATCTAGGAAGAAAGAATGTTGGATCAATCCCAATCAAAACTAAAGAGATCAAACATTGGCCAAAAAGGGAAAATAGGAAGGAAATCTAACAGGAAAAGGCTAGAGATTGCAAGGAGTGAAAAGGGACAGATGAAATTAAGGTAAGGGAATGGAGTCTCCCTTCCTAGGTCACCATGAGGGCAATAACTTGGAATGTTATGGGAATTAATTCCTCTAAAGAAAGGAACATGATTAAGCACAAAATTGATCAATCAAGAGTGGACCTAATACTATTATAGGAGAAAAAATTGGTTGAGGAGTGTTGGGAAAAGGATGCCAATTAATTGCAATCTTAAACATATTTCATGTATCTTCTAATTCCTTGGAAAGTGTTCCTCAATAGTAGGATTAGAAAGAGATTAAATTTGAATGAAATGAGCATGTAAATTGAAATTTTTTATTATTCCCCAATGATAGGAACATATGGGGATGTCCAAGAAGAGATCCTACAAGATAGGAGCAAATGGGATGCCCACATGGAAGGTGGAACCCACCTTGCTTCGGTTAACTATTTGGAGGATTGATAACACTTCAGTAATGCATGTTTTGATCCTAAAAATTAGGGATTGATATTTACATGAGTGGAGTGGCACTATCAGCTCAATATCAATTTAGTTTAGTTCAGTTCAGTTCAGTTAAGTTATCATTCAATTATCTTTAGTTGCATGTATTTATTTTGAGTTGAATGCTAGCTGACTTGAGTTGCAAGACTAATGAATTCAGTTGCATGATAAATAACAAGTGGATACTTTCAGTTAAGTGGGAATGATCAATCATGCATAATGTTTGCATGAATTTTTGGTGAGATATGTTTCAATTAACTAAGATTGACTTGGGACCACCTTGGATGCCCAAGTTGGCATCTTTCAGCTAACACCTTTTGCATGAGAAGATATTTACAAGGCTCAGTCAAGTGGGCCCATTCTTGGGTGCCAACTTTGAGGTGAACTTTGCATGATATCTTCTTGACCAAAGTTCAGTTAAGTGTTCAATTTTGGGTGCCTAAATTGAGGAATACTTTGGTTTGACTTCATATTACATTTTGGAACTCTACTTTCCCAATCTAGACATAGATTTTTGTGAGTTGCTTTATGCTCTTGTATCATACAACTCTTATGAGTTTACATTCTCATATTATTGTCTATTAATTACAACAAGTGTATGTGAGTTCCATGAGAGTTTATTGTAGGTTGTGAAGAAGGATTTGTAGAAGTTCTCAAAACCAACTTCAGAGTCCAAGAACACCTGCATGCAAAGGGATACCTTTCATAGGGAAGAGAATGGACGAAAAATAAAATGAGGGTTTGAAGCTCTGAAATATTGAGAGATTATATTATCAGAACAATAGAATGAAAAATATACAATGGAACAATCCTTAAGAAAGGAGATCATGAAAAACCTAAAGAGTAACCCTAATAGGAAGAAAATTAATAATTAATATAATTATTAAATGTCACATTATGCAAAATAAGGAGAAATCTTAAGAGAGGAATAAAGGTAACTTAATTAACACAATTAAGTTAAAACCTTTACTCTAACACCCCCCTTAATATGAGCAAGAGTGCAACTTCAAACAAGTGCAAGAAAGAAAAAGTAACTACAATGCATGAAAGCAAACAAGGGTCTCGACAACTAGGCCTGATCAGGTACCCTAATACAACCAAATCTCTGTAAAGTGGAGAAATAGAGAAAACCTCATTTGAAGAACTCTACTCGAAAAAGATATGCAAAAAGAAAGTACAAATGGAATGTCTCAAGAGACTCTCTCAAGAACATATGCAGATATACAATCAGAGACCCCCCCATGAGAGAGAGTGGAGACTCCAAAGTCCCCTCGGAATGAAAGAACCCTTGTGCCAATGATCAAACCAATGTGTCTCCTCAGAGGAAGAAACAGATCCAATGGTCGAGGAAGAGGAAATCCCTGGATGTGAGGTGAAAATGGAAGTCTTGGATGATGCTCACTGAAGAACTAAACTATAGCATGAGTGTCTGAATAAAAAAATGGTGAATAAAACAACTCAAGATGATCCTAAAGTGGAATATCCAATGAATAAGGGATAATAGGTGTCTTGAATCTGTCATCTATGAGGAAAGGAATATCCTCATATATGGCCTCAAAAATTGCACTTGATGGCTCGATGAGTGGAGCAACAATGTCAGTCACAGCTGAAGAGGAATCCTACTAAATATATGTGATCTCAATAGGAGGAAGAGGTGTAGAAGTCTCAACACTAGTCTCATGAAAAAATGGAAGAACATATAAGTTCAAGTGACCAAACTTCACCTTAGATACGACATGCTCTCTTGTAGAAAGAGAGGGAGATGGTGGACCAAAGTGTGTGAATTCATGCAATTAGGAAGAATGATCAACTGTGCCTATTGCAACAATGTTTCCAATCTGAATGTCTATGATGTGCACTGAATCAGGTGTGAACTTGATTGTCTTCCATGTCCCATTGTGAGCAATTTGATAGATGGAGAGAAGGTTAGTGGAAAAAGATGGTACACATAGTACATCATTAAATGTACTGTCATCAATTTCGATAAAACCTTTACCACATATACTCATATAAGTGTTATTACCCATCAATATGTGTGGTGAGGACGTAGCCTCAAAATATGAGAACATGTCCTGAGAAGATGCCATATGGTGTGAAGCACCTGAATCCAATAGTCATCTAGATGAATGTGAACTGGTGGTTGCACATAATGCATGACCCTTATGTGTGGCATGTCCATCTATCTAGAATGATGGTGAAGAAGAAGACCCACCTCATGTAGATGAAGAAGAGTGATGAATATGGTTCTTCTCAAGAAGAGTTGTCCAATCTGAAACCCTATTTTGCAAATCCACCTATCTTCTTCTCGTAACACTTGGACTCATCATGTCCTGGCTTAGTACAATAAGCACACTTAGGCTCATATTTCTTTGATCATTCCCCCTTAGGAGAAGGTGAATCATAAGTTTTTTGAGAACTAGAATCCTTCCAATGCTCTGTGGTCTTTGGTTTATGTTTTTGATTTTTCTTATGCTTTGCCTGAGATGACTATGCTACCAATGCTTGGTTTGGTGATCATATGAGAGCATCCAACTATGATATATTGGCCTACTCTCATGTAAACCAATCACAAAACACCTCAAAATTAGGCATGGTAAAACATGCACCCAAGGCATCCATAGTGGAATGGAAGGTAGATGAGAATATCTAAAAATTCCCACGAAGCTTTGACAAAATTAGGTAAATAAATTTTGTATCAATCTTAACCTTACCACAATCCTATAGAAGAGATCTTTGTTGTTTGAATTTCATCATAAAGTCCTCAATGGAGGGAAAAGAATCAAGTACAAGTGAATTCAACTCTACCTCAATTTGTAGTGCACAAAACTCATTGGTGGTACCAAATAAATCATTGAAATTGGTCCACATTTCAAGAGGACTGTTACATGCATCAAGATGAAATAACAAGCTGTCTGAAACACGTAAGGAAATCAAACCCATAGCCTCATCCATCTTATTTATATGTTGCATAACCTCAAATGGACTAGTCAAAATTGGCTAAACTGTATCTAAATAGGACAACAACCCCTTTGATCTGTGAAGATGTGTCATGAATGCCTTCTAGGTATGATAGTTATGAGGTGTGAGAATTTCAACAAAAGAAGAGTTGTCAGCCATGTTTGGAGAGGTTTAATGAATGTTTAAAGAAAAAAAATTCTAGTTTTTTGAAGTAAATAACATAAAGCAAGAAAAAAACTCCCCCTACAATGCAAGAAACTAAACCCCAGTAGTGATTTTGCAGCGAAAAAGAAAGAAAAGACAAAAAAGTCTTCATACTTAATCTTGTGTACTTGGTAATTTTTCTGGAAAAAATAATGGAAGATCTGAATAGAGTGCATTCACAGCTTTCCAACGCCTATTCGTTTTTGAAAAACAGAGCAAAAATGAGAAATTTATGCCCTCCGGAGTGCAAAAATCAACATTTGTCTTTGAAAACATTTCTACACCATCAGAACGGTCTCGAAACCAGCTTTCCGATGCCTATTTTCATTTGAAAATCTGAGAAAAAATTCCCATTTTATGCCTGATTTAGTGAAGATAGGTCGAAAGGGAAAAAAGGGGTCTTCACAGCCCTCAAGAGCTAGAGTCTTCGACCAATGGTCACATGGACTACCAGGGGGCTAGTGGCTAGGTGTTGGGCGCTCGGCCCCTGGTCCTTCATATGGCCGCCGACTGATGCTTAGGGGCCCCAAGTTTGGCAATGGTCACTGATGTGACTTGAGACTAAAGGATTAAGCCCCCTAGGGGTTACACTCACCGTTGGCGGTAGGCTGGTTCCTCCACCCGGCCCGGTGGTGCCCGGGTAGCCACCCAGTGGTCGTTGGGTGGTGGCTTGGTGGCACCCGAATTTAACACTAGCGGCGCCAAAAAAAATTTCAAAAACTTTTAAAAAACCAATTAAAATTTGATTTTTTATTTTTTAAAATTTTCACCTCGAAAATTATGCCCTGAGGTTGTACGGCCTTGGGTCCAAATTTGTTTTGCCATTTTGGTCGATAGAGGCCAAATCAGACAAATTTTATATGAAAATAGGGGTTTTTGGACACTCCAGACTCAATGGCAAGGTCTGTTTTGTCCAAAAATGCCCAAAAAATTAGGTGACCCCTAGATCCACAAAAAATCAACTTATAAAACTGTGAAAGCCTGATCCAACCCTCGTAGCTCCAAATTCTTCAAATAAGAACAGGTTGCAGTAGGTCCACTTCGATACCATGTAGAAGTTGTCAAAACCAACTTCAGAGTCCAGTAACACCTGCATGCAAAGGGATACCTGTTATAGGGAAGAGAATGGACGAAAAAGCAAACGAGGGTTTGAAGCTCTGAAATATTGAGAGATTATATTATCAGAACAATGGAATGAAAAATATACAATGGATCAATCCTTAAGAAAGGAGATCATGCAAAACCTAGAAATTAACCCTAATAGGAAGACATTTTATACTTAATATAATTATTAAATGTCACATTATGCAAACTAAGGAGAAATATTAAGAGAGGAATAAAGGTAACTTAATTAACACAACTAAGTTAAAACCTTTACTCTAACAGGTTTGTTGATGGCAAAGAAGAATATCAATCAAGGATTGATACAGTATTATTGTAATCTTGTTCTAAGGTTAAATAAAACAAGCACTATTGATTCTAGTGGATTTTTTTTCCCGAAAGCATTTCTCCATGTATATGTCGTGTCACTTCTATCTCCTTGTCTCATTCTTCTACAATCTTCTGTCTCTTTCTACAATTGGTAAAATTGATCTAAATAGATTAATCATACACCAAAAATTGTGACAAAGAACACTTAATTATATCTATAATCGCATAGCTTTTACAAGTTTTAAGCTATAATATTACCTTCATTTCCAGTAAGGAGGAGAGTGCAAATTGAAGTGAGGTCTAGAAAAGGTGGGAAGGAGCTTTTGAACCAGTTAGGGGTGCCTGGGGTGGTTTGGGAACATTGTGAAATCCTAAAATATTGAAGGGGGATCAAGTGGCAACAAACCGACATTGGGAATGTTTGAAAATGAAGATTGTTAGTAGGAATGAGGAGTATTATGTGGTGAAAGTATATGGGCCAATGGAAACCAACAAGAAGAAGGAAGTTTGGAGACAACTAAGTGTTGGCTTTGACATAGTTTGTCATTGATGTCAAGGGTTGATTAAAGGTGGTATGCATTCAAATATTTTTCACTTCAATGAAATACATGAGATAGTTTTGTTTTGGTTGAATGTTTAACTTGGTACATTTTTCAGGTAATACACATTAGTATATATATATATATATATACATGGTTGGTATTCATTGAAGGTTCAGTGCTATTTGATTAAGGTTGAATGTCATTGGGATGGCAATGCTCTTTGGTCACAAAGGTAGTATTTAGGTATTCTGCATTTAACTTTTTTTTTTGATACTCTTAATGTCTAGCATTCGCATTGTTTTGATATTGAGGTCACATTTATGTGAGATCCTTGAGACAACAATAATTATGGGAACAACACTGTGATGTGGAACTTAAGGTTTGAATTTGGATTACATTCATCTATCATTGATGAATACATTGTTCAATGATTGATCTTAGCATATTGACCTTGGCACTTTGGCATTGGCTATCAAACCAACGCAAGACATTATGGTGTCCTATTATGGAAAATATCAACACACATTATTTGGCATTTGGATGTTTATCATTCAAAAGTGTTTGGGTATTATGTGTTTACAACATCATTGAGTTTAAACATTGACACAAATGATAATGTTTTTATTTTGGCATAAAATACTAATATCATTGATTGAATCAAAGTGAGTGAAGTTTGTCGACGCAAATGACTATTCCATAAACGATATCATTTGAAAAATACAAGGTGATAGGAAAGCTAGGGCAATTTGTGGGGGCTTGGTGAACGATGAAGGAAGGAATGATTTTGAGATTGGTTTTTTTTAGAGAATAATTTCTAGGTTCAAATGTAAATTCATCAACTTCATTTCAAGCAAAGGTTAAAGGTTTGAAAGTGGTGATGTTTTTAATGGGTGTATTGTCTTTTGTATTTTAGTTTCCCATTGTTAAGACATAGGGTTTCTAAGTTATTAACAGATTTGTTACAAGCCTTACACAGGTTGTGTCTTGCACTTGCGACGTCGACTTGGGAGTTGGTTTGTGTATCACATTTATATGTGTCTTTTGAATAGTGTATACATGTAACTTGCATAATGTATCGACCATGTATTAAGGGAAGTTTTTTATTTGTTGAAAATAAAGTCATCACAATGACTCGACAAGGGCAGTTATGGAAACAGTTTTGAGTAGATTTTAAAGGTTACATTTGATAGTTGTAATGAGTGACAGATGGTAGCATTATGTGTACTATTGAATGTTTATATAAATAGTGATTTATCATTGTTATTGGTTTAGTGCTTTACAAAGATCTATCATGTTGAATTTGTAAACAAAATTCTATAATGTTATTTTGTAAATAGTATGCAAAACAATGAGATGTGTAAGCTGATATATTTTATATTTTAAATATTCCATATAAATGAATCTTTAGGATATAGAAAGTGTTAGCTTGGAAAGTGGAAATTTTGTGTAGTGAAACAAAGTAACCCTCTGTAATTTATTTATTCATGATTCAAAAAATGTTGTTAAAGATCATGTCAATGAGACAAGTTTGATCTTTGGCCAGTGAGGTTGTTTTCTACCAGTGAGGCATTATGTAGCTAGTGAGGCATTTTATAGCGAGTGAGGCATTATATAGCTAGTGAGGCTTTTCCAGTGAGGCAGTTTCGATAAGTCAGTGAGGCATTTACGAGTGGTTTTTCATCCCTATGAGGGTTTTTCACTCATGAAAAATATTGTGTTATGACTCTTTTGTAGATGCCTTTTGATTTTGTTGTCTTCTATATTTACATTGTAGCATTTGAGTTTATATGTCTGAGAATCTGAATTTGGTTATCACATTTGATCATAATCTTGAAACTAAACATTTATTGTTTTCAAAGAGATTAAGTAGTTTTGAAATATCAATAAATTGAAATTGTTTATTAAGACACTAATTCACCACCCCCCCCCCCCTCTTAGTGTCTTTCATACTCCAACAAGTGGTATCAGATCCATACCATTGCATAATTCTAACCAACTTAGGGGTTCCTAGAAGTGGAGTACTCATTATGGAAAAAAGTAAAAGAAATAGAGAAAAAATAAATACCTAGTAGAATGTTGAACAAAAAATGCCACTTAAATCTAGTACAAAAGATGGTTTTGTAGTGAAGAGTGTAAACAAATAAGGATATCACTTAGTGAGTGATTTTGCACAAGAGTATGTTGAAGATGAATGTGAAATTGATTTTGAAGGTGAAGCTATTTATGCCCCTAATGAGATCAAGCAACTAAAAAAGGAGAACTAGAGATTTGAATACCAACTCCTACATGAAAAAGACTTCAAGAACAAGATACTTTCAGATATTGAAAAAATTTCTTTAGATCTTGAAGAGTCTAACAAACTTATTATCAACCTAAAGATAGAGATAGAAGAAGAAAAAAGGGTAGTTGATTTTACAAAATCTAATCTTGAAGTCAAAACTAATGAATGCCTAAAACTATAATTAGAAATAGCCTCTTTGAGAAAGGAATTGGAAAAGGCATCTTCGAAGTTGCACAAGAATCTATAGTTTGAAAAGAGTACTAAATGCTTAATTGACATGTTGAGGAAGAAAAAGCATCATAAGGACACTATTGGTCTAGGTTATGAAGAAGGAAAGTGTTCCAAAGTCAGAAATTCCCCTAGGAAGAAGATAGACTTGAATTATCATTTTGTTGCTCTTGAGAAAGACAAGAAGAAAGAAAAAGATAAATTTTTTGATGTTGTAAGAAGAAGAAGATCCTCAATATCTTCACCTACCAGGCCAAAGAAAACAATAAGGTACAACTATTCTCAATTTCATGTTTATTGCTATTCTTGTCATATATATGGTCATAGAGCTAGAGATTGTAGGGCTTATACTAAAAATTGTTTTGAATGGAATAAGAATAAAAGTCCTTATAGAATGATGAATAAGAGTGACAATGTGGTATGTTACAAGTGTAACCAAGTCGATGATATAGAAAGGGACTATTGGATGCATGTAAGATATGGTCATAGAAGTTCTTTTTGGTTTTCAAGAGAATATGATTTTGTTCCTCTTGTTAGTTATAAGGTTACATGCTATAGATGGCATAAGTTTGGACACAAAGCACAATACTGTAGAAGTGATTTAATGAAACCAGTTAATCATCAAAAGACTAAAGGAGTTATTAAATTTTGGAAAATAAAACAAGAGAAAGAGTAGGAAGAATCTCTACTTATGCATACTACACAAAAGGAATCAACTGTTGCATGAAAGATAGCATGAGGTAAGGGGGAGCAAGTTAGTGTTTTATCTTTTAACCCCTTTGTGGAGTATAGAAGAATGAGTTAGTAGGGGAAAGGATGTTTTTTAACTTCATGGAAGAGGAGTTTCCTCATATTGATAGTATTGTGAGATCATATATTAAGTTATTTTGAGGATATCACATTTGGCCTTTCATCAAACTAGTTAATTAGGAGTTGCAGTAGGCTGGTGTATTTCAAATATCTTAATTATGTTCATCTAATTGAGATTAATTAGGAGGTTGATTCAGTGATGGTGTGATGTTCTTGCTATACTTAAGGATTGGTTCATGGTTGCTTTACCTACTCTATGAATTTTGCAGATGTTTCTTTTGATAGGACAGTTTGTGATAGGACAATGTATCTCATAATGACATGGCAGTGTATTTGTTATGATAGGACTATGTGTCTCTACTAATGCAAGGGCTATGTTGTAATTTACTTGATCATTTCTTTCTCATGTTTTTTAGGACTTGTGTAGCCTATCTCTTTCATATGCAGTGTCATGTTCTCTAGATATTCACTAATTGTTTATTAGTCAAGGGGAGCATGTAGTTGGTTCTTTTTTGTTAATTTTTTTTTTCTCTAACAGTATTGTGGGTAAGCATGAATGATAGTGAAATGATACAGTCTAAGGCCAACAGGACAATCATTCGGATAATGGTCTGGTATTTCTTAGTTGAATCATTTTACTGGGATAGGATAGATCATGAACAATGTAGTCTTATAATGTCATTATGTGGCAGTCATGTATGAAAAATATAGAAAAGGATTGTTTGAAGGAGGTCATGAAAGAACAAGTTTGTCTTGTCAATTTCAAATGATTGAGATAGGGACTTGAAATCTAGAAGACTTGTTTTCTATTCATAACACTGTGCTATTGAAAATAGTCTTGAACCACCTTCTTGAGACTTAAAACTATAATCAAGCAGTCAAAGACTTGGTATTCAGTGCAAAACTTGATACAACAAACATTATGGATATGTTGTTAATAATGGTTTTGACACTATGAGTGCATCAGACAAGGAAACAGTTCTTTTGTGTGATTGTGTACTCTAACAGTTAAAATGTCTTATGCCACAAATCTAAGTTGTCATGATCTAGACAGTAAGGTGTTCTCAAGTGGTCTTCTTGAACTACATATATGTTGGTGGTTTCCTATGCTTCATGTTGGGTGAATTTTTTTGGTCATGATTCAGGTGGTGTTGTTCTTTCTTGAGATGATGAATATGTTTGGGTTGGTCCTTCATTCCATCAAGTTATTTATTGTCTTCATGATACTCATGTCATAATAATATCATAGATTTCCTACATGCTCACCTTCATACAATGGTCTATCTAAGAGATGGTGTTAAGTCTTGGTGTAGGGAATAGTGAAAGTTTGCTAATTTATGATGTACTATGAAGAGCGAGATAGTTGATAGTTATAAGTTGATGTGGAAATGCTTCATGAGTTCATATTTTTTATGTTTCAAGTATGGATATTTTTGATGGTGTTTTCATTAATGTTATCATTGATTTCAACACAGTTCAAGTTGAGTAAGTTGTGTTTTGCCAAGTGCTTTTGAGAAAATTTGAGAAATAATGAAAGTAGTGTTGAAGTGTGTTCTAAGTGTGCTCTAGTATTGTACTCCAAATTTATTTTGTGTTGATCCTATTCCTATACAGATCTTTAGGTGTCTTTATAAGCTTCAATGGATCATATATTGTAAGTTTTAGCTTTTGGGTCGATGGAGAGTAGATGATATGTTCACCGGTGTGTAAACTGGTTTGCTAGAACTATCTGTTTGTGGACTGGGAGAAATGTTTTGGCTCCACAGTCTTCTTATATATGGTTTCAGATCTTGTGGATCTAGGAAATGACTCTTTCTGATGGTTTTTGTGTTTTGACAAATTTTCTTGTGGTTTGGTACTCTGAAAGAACTGCTCCAAAGCTCTTGCATTGTTGTTGGTTGGTTTGGTTGGAATGATGAAGAGTTCTCTACGAATGAAGTTTGTTGTAATTATTGTGGATGTAATTGAGGTGTTCTCAAAGATGGTAAAATGTCTGGTGAAGCATGTGTGATTATCTTATTGGATATGTGTGTACTTCAAAGATCATTGGTGTTTTCATTAGGTTTGTCTAACCTAGTGTTTAAACGTTACATTAGGATTTTGCATTGATTTGAGAAAGCATGTGTGTGATCCAAGATTTTTTTTGGGTCCTAAATTAAATATGTAATTGGTCCTCTCACATTCTTATCCACCGCAATAATGTTGAGTAGTTGACCTAGTTTGAATTTGTAATTTGAAATTGTATAGCTGAACTTGGTGAATGTTTCTAAGGTTGAAGATGGTATAAGAGAAATTCAAGTTCTGCAAATTTTCATATCCATCCATCTATCATCCACAAATCGAGCAAGTGAGTGAAGTGTGTGAACAACTACAAAAAGAAGAGAGTGGAAGAGCGAATTGAGGCAACAATACTTTAAGGTGTTAGATTCCTTAAAACAGTGAGTTGGTGGCATCTACAATCTTCTGATCAGGTTGTGAATGTGTGGAACCCTAGTGGTGGGTCTTCATTTATCTCTTTTGTTTATTTTCTATAGGTAGTGAGCCTCCTTTTTGGACAATGAGTCCTTCTCAAGGTAGTGAGCCCTGAATCTAGGTAGTGAACCTTTGTATCTAGGCAATGATCCTTTGTATCCAGTATTTAATTTCTACTATATTGTGAGTTAATCCTCACTGTAGTTTTTCCCTCATTGGGTTTTGCACGTAAATCTAGTGTCTCTAGTGTTTTCTTTCTGTTATTTTCATTTCATGTTTACACTTAATAAAAAAATAAAGTTAAGGTGAAAAGATTAGGTTTATAAGTAAAGTGATTTGATACAACTGATTCATCCCCCCTCTCAGTTGTCTTGTGAATTTAAATAATTGGTATAAGAGATCTAGTTCCTCGATGAAAAGCTTAACTATTTGAGGTAGATAAAATGGCACACAAGTTGCAGATTCCTATTTTTGATGGAGTTGATTACAGTGATTGAAAAGAGCAGATGAGAAGTTATCTGATTTCACTTAGTTTTAATATGTGGAAAGCTATGGAGACAAAGTATGTGATACCAATAGTTGGTCCTTCCTCTGCTAATGAGGTTGCAACTTTTGAAGAGAATGAAAGAGAAAGGTATGCTATATTCAGTGCTTTATCTAAAACTAAAAGAACGAAAGTTATTTCTCTAGCTATTGCTCATGAAGTATGGACAAAATTGAAAGACATCAAGGAAACTAACTGCTAAGAAAAAATTTGAGAACCTAAGAATGGAATATGGAGAAGAAATTGTAAGCTATTATCAAAGAGTTGAATTTATAGCAACAAAGATCAAGAATCAAGGTGTCACCATGATAGATGAAGATATAATTGAGAAGATCTTGATGACCTTACCAAACAATTATAGTGACAAAGTATCTTCTCTTGAAGAATAATATGATCCAAAGACATTTAATGAGGAGCAACTAACTGGTGTCTTGATTGCATTTTAAATGAGAAAATTTTCAAGAGGTAAGGAGAAGACTGAAACAACCTTTAAAGCAATGAAGATAGGAGATGATCCGGATGATGATGATACAAAATATCTGGAAGCAAATTTCACAAGGAGATTGAAGAAAGGTATTGGTAAATATAAAGGTAAGTTTCCCTTTAAGTGTTTTAGTTGTGGAAATATTGGTTATTATGCATCAAGATGTCCTAAAAGAGCTACACAAAATAAGAACAAGGAGAATAACAATAATTACAAAGATAAGAAGGATAATAAGTTCAAGAAGTTGTATTATTTCAAAGAAGATGCAGGAATTTTTTATGATGAATCTAACTTTGAGGAAGATAAAGATGAATGTTTGTTTCTAGCCCTGGAAAAGAAATGTGAAAAAGAATCTGGTCTTGAGAATAAGAAGGTACTCTGGTAACTTCTTTTCATGCCAAACAGGATGAAGACTTTTAGGTAATTGATAGCGGATGTTAAAATCATATGACTGGAGATAAGAGTAAGTCTACTAAACTTGAGAAGTATGATGGAGGAATAGTTATGTTTGGAGATGACTTTGGTGCTAAGAATGTTGGTAAAGGGATGATTAGCTTTGATGGAAAACACAATACTAATGATGTTTATTATGTAAAGGGTTTAAGGAATAATCTCTTAAGTGTTGGACAAATGTGCAACAAATGTTTTAAGCTTGTGTTTCAGGATAACACTTGTGAGATCAGAAAAGGATCTGGAACTATGGTAGCAGCTGGAGGAACAACTCATGAAAAAATATATCAACTTAAGGGTGGTGATGGTCATTATTTTGTTTCTCAGGTTAATGAGAGTTGGCTCTGGCACTAGAGGATGGGACATGTGAATTTTGATAATATAGTTAGGATTAGTTCTAGGGAAGTTGTCAGAGATCTTCCTAGAATCACAAATCCTTTAAATTCAATCTGCAAAAGTTTTCAGATGGGAAAAAAACAAGAAATAGTTTTAAAGGAAAGGATCAATCATCTACCAAAATACTATAATTAATCCATACAAACCTCTATGGTCCTAGAAGAATAGAAAGCCTAAATGGTGACATGTACTTTATGATCTTGATTGATGATTACTCTAGGATGACATGGGTTACATTTCTTAGAGAAAAGGCTCAAGCTCTTGATAGATTCAAAGTGTTTAAGGAAAGAGTATAAAATGAGGCAAACTTGGAAATCAAATGCTTAAGTTTTGATAGAGGTGGAGAAATTACCTCTAGTGATTTAAATGCATTTTGTGAAGAACATGGAAGAACATGGCATAAAAATACATAAAAAGACATTATTTTGCTCCTAGAACCCCTCAATAGAATGGAGTTGTGGAAAAAAAGAACTGGACTATGCAAGAGGCTACCAGAACTATGATGAAAGAAGCAAATGTTCCTGATGTGTATTGGAGAGAAGCAATTCATACTGTTGTTTACATTCTTAATAGAGTTCAAATTAGAGGTAACAAAACTAAAACCCCTTATGAGTTATGGACTAATAAAACTCCTAATGCGAAATACTTTCAGGTATTTGGAAGTAGATGTTACATTAGAAGAGATGAAGAAAATCTTGGAAAGTTTGATGCTAGATGTGATGAAGGAATTTTCCTTGGATATTCAAATAACAACAAGGCTTACAAATATTTTAATAAGAGACTAAGGAAACTAATTGAAAGTGCTAATGTGAAGGTTGATGAAGCTATGTATAGACTAGTAGAAATAAATGAAGTTGAACTTGATGATCCTATCTATGTGCAAATACAAAAGGAAGAGACTCTGGAACCTGCACCCAAGACTCCTAAATATGTTTAGAGAAATCATCCAGAGGAATAGATAATTGGAGACAAAAGTGAAGCAGTGAATACAAGAAGCAAACTGGTTGAGGTAAACTTGTGTTTACTTTCTAAGATAGAACCTGAGACTATGAATGAAGCATGTAATGATGAAAGCTTGGCTAGAGCAATGAAAGACGAACTACAATAGATAGAGAAGAATGAGACATGGGAACTAGTCTCTAGACCTGCAAATAAGAATGTAATTGGTTCAAAATGAGTATTCAGAAACAAGCTAAATGAATATGGTGAAGTGGTAAGAAATAAATCAAGAATTTGATGTAAAGGATATTCACAAGTTGAAGGAATAGATTTTGAAGAAAATTTTGTACCTGTAGCAAGAATAGAGGCCATTTAGATGTTCTTGGCATTTTCAGCTCATAAAGACTTCAAATTATATCAGATGGATGTCAAGTCTACATTTCTAAATGGGGAATTGGAAGAAGAAGTTTATATGGAGCAACCAGAAGTTTTTCAACTATCAGAAAAGTCAGACATGGTTTGTAAGTTAAAGAAGGCATTATGTGGACTAAAGCAAGCTCCTAGAGCTTGGTATGCTAGATTGGATAGATACTTGACAAAGAAGGGATTCAACAAAGGGTCCACAAACAACAATATTTACTTCAAGGTTGAGAAAGACAAGATACTGATAGTTGTGGTATATGTTTGTAACCCTATGGTAACTAGATGTCAGATAAGTAAGGATGATGAATCTACTAAAGTTGATCAGAGCATGTACAGATCCATGATTCGTGGACTATTGTATCTTACTACTACTAGACCTGATATCATTCATGCAATATGTTTAGTTGCAATATTTCAAGTAGAACTGAAGAAAGCACATGTTACAACTGTGAAGAGGATACTCAAATATATTAAATGAACTCCAGATTATGGGCTATGGTATTTAGAGGACAATGATTTCACTTTGAATTCCTACACTGATGCAGATTGGGTTGGTTGTGTAGATGACTGAAAGATTACAAGTGTTGGTGCATTATTCCTTGGAGGAATATTAGTTTCATGGTTGATAAAGAAACAGGATTTAGTTGCTTTATCCACTGCAGAAGCGAAGTATATTGTAGCAACATCCTACTATACACAAGTACTTTGGATGAAGCAAACCTTGATGGACATAGGTGTGGTAAGTGATGAACCTATCTCTATATTTTGTGACAATACAAGTTCTATAAAAATTTCAAAGAATCCAATGATGCATTCTAGAAAAAATCACATATCTATCAAGTATCACTTCTTGAGGGAGAAGATATTAAGGAATGAAGTTAGACTTGAATATATACCTACCAAAGAATAAGTTATAGAAATATTCAATAAGGCCCTTCCAAAGGATACTTTTGAGTATCTCAGAGGGAAGTTAGGGGTTACTGCCCCTCCTTCTTTGAACTAAGTGCACATGGAGGTGCATCAATCCTGTGGATTCACAGACTCTTTTGTTCTAGACTGATGAATAAGGTCTACTCCTTAGGGGGGGTAGAGAAGCGCATTGTTGCAGTATGTGATGTGAGTATACTCCTTAGGGGGAATGAACAGATTTTTATATGGCAAGAAATTCCTTTTCCATTGATGTCAAAGGGGGAGAGAGAATCATATAAAAATTTTATGCTTGGCAGGTTGTCGCTTTTAAAAATCATGTATGTTGTCTTTGATGGTTTTTCACATCATGTGTTACCATCAATGAAAAAGGGGGAGATTATTGTAAGTATGGATATCTTTGATGGTTTTATCATTAATGTTGTCATTGATGTCAACATAGTTCAAGTTGAGTAAGTTGTGTTTTTCCAAGTGCTTTTGAGAAAATTTCAGAAATAATGAAAGCAATGTTGAAGTGTGTTCTAAGTGTTCTCCGGTATTGTACTCCACATTTCTTCTATGTTGATCCTATGCTTATGCGGATCTGTAGGTTTTTTCATAAGCTTCAATTGATCATATATTTTGAGTTTTAGCTTTTGGGTCAATGGAGAGTAGAAGATATGTTCATCGGTGTGTGAATTGGTTTGCCAGAACTATCTGTTTGTGGACTGGGAGAAATGTTTTGACTCTGCAGTCTTCTTATATTTGGTTTCAGATATTACGGATCTAAGAGATGACTCTTTCTGATGGTTTCTATGTTTTGAAATTTTTTCTCGTGGTTTGGTGCTCGAGAAGACCTGCTCCAAAGCTCCTGCATTGTTGTTGGTTGGACTAGTGAAGAGTTCTTTGCGAATGAAGTTTGTTGTAATTATTGCAGATGTACCTAAGGTATTCTTAGAGATGGTAAAATGTCTGGTGAAGAATTTTGAGTGATCCACATGTGATTATCTTGCTAGAGATGTGTGTACTTCAAAGATCATTGGTGTTTTCATTAGGTTTGGCCGACCTGGTGTTTACACATTACATTAAGCTTTTGCATCGATTTGAGAAAGCGTGTGCATGATCCAAGATTTTATTTGGGTCCTAAATTAATATGTAATTGGTCCTCTCAGATTCTTATCCACCACGAGAATGTTGAGTAGCCGACCTAGTTTGATTTTTCAATTTGAAATTGTATAGCCGACCTTGTTGAATGTTTCCAAGGTTGAAGATGGTATAAGAGAAAATCAAGTTGTGGTGAATTTCATATCCATCCATCTATCATCCATGAATCAATCAAGTAAGTGAAGTGTGCCAAAAAGTGTGAAAAGTAGAGAGTGGAAGAGCGAATTGAGGCAATAGAAGTTTAAGGTGTTAGATTCCTAAAAGCAGTGAGATGATGGCATCTACAATCTTCTGATTAGGTTATGAATGTGTGGAACCCTAGTGGTGGATCTTCATTTATCTCTTTTGTTTATTTTCTATAGGCAGTGAGCCTCCTTTTTGGAAAGTGAGTCCTTCTCAAGGCAATGAGCCCTTAATCTAGGTAGCAAGCCTTTGTATTTGGGTAGTGAGCCCTCTAGCGGTGAGCCTTTGTATCCGGTATTGTATTTCTACTATATTGTGAGTTAATCCTCACCATGGTTTTTCCCTCATTGGGTTTTCCATGTAAATCTAGTGTCTCTGGCATTTGCTTTCTATTATTTGCATTTCATGTTTACACTTAATAATAGATTGAAGTTAAGGTGAAAAGATTAAGTTTATAAGTAAATTGATTTGATACAATTGATTCACCCCCCTCTCAATTGTCTTTTGCATTTCAATAATTTGTTTTTTGGTTGCTTCAACATGACTTTTCATAGGATTTAAGTTTGGTGATAGTGTTTACAAGAGCAATTCATAAGTTTTTGTTTACACATTATTGGCATTGATAATAAATGTGGATTACTTGTCTTGATGGTGATTAACCTTTGTGATGTCTTGAAAATTTATTGACATCATTCTTCACTATAAAAGTGCACATTAAGATATAAGTTAGAGATAGTGCATATTAAGTCACCTCATGACTATAGTGTTTGCAATTTTTTATATGGAGCTCATTTGTAGGGGGAGTAAATGATCTACATTGTAGGACCTGGTATATGGTGTTTAATGTCAACAGTACCTTTTTGATGCTTATGCAAAGTTCATGTTATTGATTCATTGTGTTAAATCTTGGTAATCTTTGAGAGTTTCTACAAGCACTGCTACATCTTAAGATATTGATGGTTTGATGTTGAAGAACCTTATATGTAAAAGATTATTAGATCCTTTCTCACAAATATAATTGTGCACATGGCTTGTGGTATTTAGTTCAAATTGATGTTGATACTCATTGGATATTCATCTCAGTTAGTCAACATGGCATAGTTTGTCATTGCTGTCAAATAGTCCATATTGTGATATTAATCATGTCATTGTGCTTACTAGTGTTGATACTCTTCTTATGGATTGAAGACATTTCAAGTGTGTTTCAAAAAAAATTTCCATATTAAAGGAGTTGGTTCAAGACAGGTCTACTAATACTACTTTAGTGAAAGTTTATTTCATATCAAAAGAATTTTAGTTTTATGCACCATGGCAGTCATTATGACAGTGATTTGGTTATGGATTCCATATTCTGATATAACAGTGTTTGGTTGTCATTGTGACAATAGTTTATAAGGCTTGTTCAATTGGTTTCTTGATGCTTCGATCCTCTATATAGGTTACACTACTAGTGGCTCTTTGTTTTTTTTTAGTTACTTGAGTATGCATTTAGTTTTTTTATTTAGTCACTTGGTATATTGGATGGTTACTTCTGATCATTGTGATACTTTAGTGTTTTGGACACTTGGTTATGCACTTTTGAGATGCATGATGGTCATTTGGTTATGGTAATGCACTGTTCATGAGTACTAGTTATTAACAGCAGTTGGTATACATGTTTCAGGTTATCCTTGTGATACATTCTTGCATTTGCATCATTGTAGTCATTGTGATACATGCTTGGGTTTATCTTTGTAGTGTTGGTTTGATAGTGTTCCTCATAGTTTCTTGGTTACTTTTGATAGTGATAATTTTGTTGGCATATTGTTGTTTCAGATTCTTGTTATTCTTACAATGAGTGGGAGTAACTTGCACATAGTGTGTCCCTTTTTCATTGTTGTCAAAGGGGGAGAAGATGCAAGTGATGCAAGGTGATTTGCAGTTGATGGTGAGTTTGTAATCATCGTAGGGGGAGAAGTTGACATCAATGCCAAAGGGGGAGTTTGTTGTCTTTGGCATATTTTTCCATTGATGTCAAGGGTTGATCAAAGGTGGCATGAATTCAGATATTCTACACTTCAATGAAAGACATGAGATAGTTTGGTTTTGGTTGAATGTTCAACTTGGCACATTTTTCAAGTAATACACATTGGTATATATACATGTTTGGTATTCATTGAAGGTTCAATGCTATTTGATCAAGGTTGAATGTCATTGGGATGGCAATTCTCTTTGGTCACAAAGGAAGTATTTAGGTATTATGCATTTAACTTTGTTTTTTGATACTCTTAATGTCTAGCATTCACATTCTTTTGATATTGAGGTCACATTTATGTGAGATCCTTGAGACAACAATACTTATGGGGACAACATTGTGATGTGGAACGTAAGGTTTGAATTTGGATTGCATCCATCTATCATTGATTAATATATTTTTCAATAATTGATCTTAGCATATTGACCTTGGAACTTTGGCATTGGATATCAAACCAATACAAGGTATTATGGTGTCCTATTATGGAAAATATTGACACACATTATTTGGCATTTGGATGGTTATCATTCACAAGTGTTTGGGTACTATGTTTTACAGTAGCATTGATTTTAAACACCAACACAAATGATAATGTTTTATTTTGGCATAGAATACTGATATCGTTGATTGACTCAAAGTGGGTGAAGTTTGTCTACACAAATTATTGTACCCTAAATGATATCATTTGGCAAATACAAGGCGTGAGGAAAGTTAGGGTAGTTTGTGGGAGCTTGGTGAACGATGAAGGAAGGAATGGTTTTGTGATTGGTATTCTTCAGAGAATGGTTTCCAGGTACAAATGGAAGTTCATCGACTTCATTTCAAGCAAATTTTAAAGATTTGAAAGAGGTGATGTTGTTAATGGGTGCATTGTCTTTTGTATTTGAGTTTCCCATTGTTAAGACATGGGGTTTCTAAGTTATTAACAAATTTGTTACAAGCATTACATGGGTCGTGTCTTGTACTTGTGATGTCGAATTAGGAGTTGGTTTTGGTATCACATTTATATGTGTCTTTTGAATAGTGTATACATGTAACTTGCATGATGTATCGACCATGAATTAAGGGAAATTTTTTATTTGTTGAAAAAAAATTTATCACAATGACTTGACAAGGGTAGCTATGGAAACAGTTTTGAACAAGTTTTAAAGTTTACATTTGATAGTTTTAATGAGTGATAGATGGCAACATTATGTGTAATATTGAATGTTTATATAAATAGTGACTTATTAATATTATTGGTTTGGTGCTTTACATAGATATATCATGTTGAATTTGTAAATAGAAATCTATAATGCTATTTTGTAAACAATATGCAAAATAGTGAGATGTGTAAACTGATATATTTTTTATTTTAAAGATTCCATGTCAATGAATCTTTAGGATATAGAATGTGTTAGTTTGGAAAGTGGAAATTTTATGTAGTGAAACAAAGTAAGCCTCTATAATTTATTTATTTATGATTCAGAAAATGTTGTAAAAGATCATGTCAGTGAGACAAGTTTGATCTTTGGCAAGTGAGGTTGTGTTTTTCCATTGAGATAATTGTGTTTTCCAATGAGGAATTATGTAGCCAGTAAGGATTTTCCAATGAGGCATTTTGTAGCCAATGAGGCTTTGCTAGTGAGGCATTTTGTAGCTAGTGAGGCTTTTCCAGTGAGGCATTTTGTAGCCAATGAGGTAGTTTTGATAAGACATTGAGGAATTTTTGTTAAGCTGGTGAGGCATTTACAAGTGGTTTTTCATCCCTATGAGTTTATTCCACTCATGAAAAATAATGTTTTATGACTCTTTTGTAGATGCCTTTTGATCTTTCTATCTTCTATATTTACATTTCAATATTTGAGTTTATATGTTGTTTGAGAATCTAAATTTGGTTATCACATTTGATCATAATCTTGAAACTGAACATTTACTATTTTCAAAGAGATTAAGTGGTTTTGAAATATCAGTAAATTGAAATTGTTTATTAAGACACTAATTCACCTCCAATCTTAGTGTCTTTCATACTCCAACACTAAGGAGATTAATACATGAATTACAAGGGGTGAGGTTGGTGGTGGTAGGAGATTTTAATGCCACAATCAATAGGGGGAAAAGAAGGGAGGCCTACCGCACATGTCACATGTTCAAATTGAATTTCATGGCTTTATAGAGAATATGTTGAGGAATGTGGTGACAAAAAATGACACATACACTTGGACAAACTGACATAGAGGCTTTTCGAATATTGCACAGATGCTAGATAGGTTCATATTGGCTAGTGAATGGGATTCACTCACAAATTTTTTTGAGGAAAGTATACTAGCATGGATAGGTTCAAATCACTTCCCAATATAGCTTACGATATCTCTAGACAAGGCCCTGAGTAGGTGCTCATTTAAGTTTGAAAATGTGTGGTTTAGAGATGCAAATCTAAAAGAGTACATTGTGCAATGGTGAGAATCAACATCGATCATGGGAAACCACAAGCTTTATATTTTTGTAAAAATCTAGCCTTTGTGAAGAGTAAACTAAAAGAATGGAATAGGATCCACTTCAAGAACATCTTTGCATAAAAAGAAAGTATAAAAGGGGAACTAGAGGCACTTAATGAAAAATTAATTAGATATAAAATGTAGACTAAGGAATTTGAATTGGAAAGAACCTTAAAATTGGAGTACGTAGAGGTGCTAGCAAGAGAAGAAATATTCTGGAGGTAGAAATCATGGGAGACATGGCTCAAGGATGAGGACAAAAAAACAAAATTATTTCTCTATTCCTAGAAAAAGGATTTAAACTATGGGAGGATGGCAAAAAATATAAGGAGTTGGAAGACCTCCTTGAAAAAGGCTTTAAACTATGGGAGGGTGATAGAAAATCACCTTCTTTAGAAGGAATCATAGCCTCCAAAGACCTGGACTCAAATTCAAATTCAGGGAGCAATTATGAAGAGGTGGAAGAAGGGGATATCTAGGAAGAAAGAATGTTGGATCAATCCCAGTGAAAACTAGAGAGACCAAACATTGGCTAGAAAGGGAAAAGAGGAAGGAAATCTAACAGGAAAAGGTTTGAGATTGCAGGGAGTGCAAAGGGACAGATGAAATTAAGGTAAGGGAATGGATTCTCCCTTCCTATGTCACCATGAGGGAAATAACTTAGAATATTAGGGGCATTAATACCCCATAAAAAAGGCACATGATCAAGCACCAAATTGATGAATCAAGAGTGGAACTAATACTATTACAAGAGACAAAATTGGTTGAAGAGGAGAGTACAAATTGGAGTAAGGTATGGAAAAGCTGGGAAGGAGCTTTTGAACCAATTAGGGGGGGCCTCGAGTGGTCTGGGAACCTTTTGGAATCCTAAAATATTGAAGGGGGATCAAGTGGCAACAAATCGACATTGGAAATATCTGAAAAGGAAGATTTTTAGTATGAATGAGGAGTGTAATGTGGTGAATGTATATGGACTAGTTAAATCCAACAACAAGAAGGATGTTTGGAGACAACTAAGGAGCTTAATACATGAATTACAAGGGTTGAGGGTGGTGGTGGTGGTAGGATAATTTAATGCCACAATCAGTAGGAAAGATAAGAAGGGATTCCTACCACACATGTCATAGGTTCATATTGAATTTTGTGACTTTATCAAGGAGAATATGTTGAGGGATGTGGTCACAAAAAATGACACATAGACTTGGAAAATGTGACGTAAAGGATTTTTGAATATTGTGGAGAGGCTAGATAGGTTCCTATTGGCTTGTGAATGGGATTCACTCACAATAAATTTTGAGGAAAGTATACTACCATGGATAGGTTCAGATCACTTCCCAATATAGATTACGATATCTCTAGAAAAGGCCCTAAGTAGGTGCTCATTTAAGTTTGAAAACATGTGGTTTAGAGATGCAAATATAAAAGAGTACATTGCGCAATGGTGAGAATCAACATTGATCATGGGAAACCACAAGCTCTCTATCTTTGCAAAAAGATAGCCTTTGTGAATATTAAACTAAAATAATGGAATAGGATCTACTTCAAGAAAATATTTGTAGAAAAAGAAAGGATGAAAGAGGAACTAGAGGCATTTAATGAAAAAGTCATTAGAGATGCAATGCAAACTAAGCAATTTGAATTGGAATGAACCTTAAAACTAGAGTACACAGAGGTGCTAGCAAGAGAAGAAATACTCTAGAGGTATAAATCATGGGAGACATGGCTCAAGGATGAGGACAAAAACAGAAAATTATTTCTCAGTTCCTTGAAGAATTACTAAAATCACAAATGGGGAGGGGGCTCTCCTCCAGATAGAGGTAGAAGTGAATAAACAAGAAGTTAAATTCTTCAAATATTTTCTCAATAAGGAGAATACAATGAGCTTAAAGGAGTGAGGTCCAAATTCCTAAGGAATATACTGGCCTTAGTTATACCAAAAGATAACAAGAGACTTCTTACAGAAGTGACAGAGGAGGAAGTCTAGAAAGTAACTTTCTAGCTTAGCCCAGACAAAGCGCCTGGTACTAATGACTTTTGAACAAGATTTTTCTAGAAGTGTTTGGATATTTTTGGGAAGGATCAAACTATGGCTATAGAGGAATCAAGGTTGAAGGTAGTGATGTTGGGCGAGATGAATCATACATTCAGGGCATTAATTCTAAAATCAAGCACGACCAAATCTATTAGTGATTTTCATCCAATAGCTTTGTGTAGCATGGTCTATAAGATTTTTCACAAAATTTATGGCCAGTAGACTCAAAACAATCTTGGGTACCATGATTTCTAAAGAATAGAGTGGCTCTTTTTTAGGCAGATTGATTGTTGAAGGAATTTTTGTTGCTCATGAGATGATTCAAATGATCAAAAAACTAAAATCATGAATCATGTTAATCAAGCTTGCTATCTATAAAGCCTAAGACCAAGTACATAGATAGTTCTTTTTTGAAGTATTGAGAAAATTTGAATTTAGTGTGGATTGGATACAATTGATCAAATCCTACATCAACTCCCCAAGATTCTCAGTCCTAGTCAATGTCTCACCCCAAGGTTTCTTTTAAGCAAAGAGAGAGTTGAGATAAGGGGATCTAATATCCCCTTTTCTTTTCATCATATTGATTGAGGCACTTGAAAGGAAAATTAAGGAGGAGAATAGGTTTAGAAACTAGGCAAGAATCAAATTTGGTCTTAGAGCTGAGGAAATCATGCATCAATAGTTCACAGATGAGACAATGTTGTTTGGGAAAGCATGCAAGCAGGAGGCTAGGGTGGTTAAGGGTGCACTTGATGATTACTACAAAGCCTCCAATCAAAAGGTAAAATAGAGAAAGTCAAAAAAATCTTTTGCAACATCCATCTGAGTATTCAAAGGGTGTGACAAGAATATTTGACCTGGAGACTACTAATCTTCTTGAGAAATTTTTGGGGATGTCATTTTTTGTAAAAATCAATAAGAAAGGTCTATGGGAAGAGTTGATGAGCAAATACAGACAAAAAATGGAAGCATGGAAAGGAAAGTGGTTTTTATCAACAGGAAGGTTACTAATTCTCAAGGCTATCATATTAGTAGTCCCAATTTACTCCATGACATGTTTGAGGTTACCAAAGAAAGTAGAGGAGGGAATAAACCAAATCATGCAAAGATTCTTTTGGAGTGGGGTGACAGAAGAGAAAAAACTCCCACTAATTACTTGGAGTAAGATATGCAACTTGAAGGAGGTTGGGGGAGTAGGGTTGAGGCAGCTATTAGTGATGAATATGGAAATGGCGGCTAAGATGGTGTGAAAATGTACAATAAGAGATGTCAAAAATGGGAAAAGATATTAAAAATTAAATTTAGAGGATCCAACATGGATCTTCAACTCAATCAGCTCACCAAGTGGATCAAAAATCTGGAACTTCATGTTGGAATGTAGAGATATCATTATAAAGCATGCGATGTGGGATGCCAAATATGGATAAAAAGCTCTATTTTAGAGCGATTCCTAGGATGTTCATGATGTGCTTGATTAGGATAGAGCATTGAATTATTTAAGAATAAAATTAAGTAATGAACGGGGTATGAAAGTTAGAGACTATGTGGAATGGGTATGGTTGAATGGGGTGGAGCGATGGAGGTGGAAGTCATTATAGGGAATAAAATCCTTAGAAGATAAAAAAGTAGCACTACAATAAGTGATCAACGAAAGGCAGATCACGATAACAAAGGAAGAAGATAGGGTGAGGTGGTGTGGAACAAATTCAGGAGAATATAGTGTAAAGATGGGATACAAGCTCAAGGAAAGGGCCATAATGAAAGATAACTAGATGATTCAACTATTCTGGCATTTAGCTTTCCTTCCTAAGGTGAGGATCTTTGATTGGACGACTACTCAGAGGAGAATTCTAACAGGGGATATGTTAACTAAACAAGGGATTCAAGGGACCAATCGGTGTGTGATGTGTGTGAAGGAAGGAGATGATTTAGACTATTTGTTGCTTGGATGTGAATATGCTGACTATTTCTAGAAGAGGATATTGAGCAATCTTGGGTGGAAAAGCCCACTCCCATGGGATATCAAGACTACTTTCTTGATTTGGCCGATCATCCATAGGAAGGTGTTATTCAATAGTTTGTGGGTGTGACACCATTTATTGTGATGTGGGAGATATGGAAGGAGTGCAATAGGAGAATCTTCCAAGAAAAAGTGATGTCCAAAGAATAGCTAGTTGACAAGATTGAGGCGGAAGTTACGAAGGTTGTCAATAATGCAACACGAAATAAAAAGCTCAAGAAAAATTATTTTTTGAGTTGGAATGGGGAAATTTGGAAGTCTTGACCAAGCTTGGTGGTTCTCCTTGCTAATGGGGTGAAACAAGTGTATATAGCTGATAATCCAAGGTTGAACATAGTATAGAGGGCTCTAGAGGAGTGGTGGATGAAGATAAATTTCGATGGTGCAACAAGAGGAAATTTGCGTTAGTGTGGGATAGGTTATGTAATTAGAAACAATGAAGGTTCAATAGTGGAGGCAAAATCAAAATACCCAGGGAAAGACACTAACAATGAAGTTGAATTCAAGACTTCTTTGATGGGCCTCCAATGTTGATTGAGAAGGGCATCAGGGAGATTCATCTCAAAGGAAATTCCCTATTGGAAATTAATGCAATTAGACAAGGATGGACTCCAAATTGGAAGATGAGAAAATGTTAGCAAAATATTGCAAAGTTTAACTAGGTTTGAATAATTTAAAATATCACATTTATAGGGAAGGAAATGAGGTGGAAAAAAAGACCTTGGTGGTGGGCATGGAAGAATAAGCAAGGTAGCCTTGCCTGCAAAATGAATGTAATCATTTCTCATCGCAAGAAAGATAGGCAATGATGGTAAGGGAGATTATGCATCATGGGAAGTGAGTGAGTGTTAATGAAAAGGGGAGGCTTCTCCCAAGTTTCAAGAAGTAAGTGTGTGACGAGTTCGAAAGGTGTGAAGTCTTGTATCTAGCAGGCCATTTTGTATCTTACAAAATGGAGTAGCGATTGGGAGATGGACACATTGGTGCATTTAGAAGGCCAACACAAAAAAAAAATGTCATTTTCAGGTGAGGTCACAAAGAAATGTTTAGGAAGCATGCTCAAAACTTGACATGAGTTGATCTTGCATGCAATAAAAATGGTGTTGGGGTCATATTTTAAGAGAGTTGATCATAGGCACTAGGTAAATACTAATATATTGATGTAGAGGAAGGACATTCTAAATGAAAAACCTAAAAGGCAAGATGTTCTAGCATGTTCTCCATTGTTGCACCTATGTGCAACTTCCTAGACTCTAAAAATGAACTCCCTTAGAGTATTTCATATAACAACATTCTAACAATGCAGATACCTTGGAAGGCTTGTCATGAAGCTTACATGATCTGAACAACTCTTATGTGCTGACCCAACAATGCAACAATTCATGATTTACCACTCTTTCACTCTAGAATGCATAATCTGTTCTCTTGGGACAGTCATAACAAACTCAATTCAAATATTTTGAAGATGTTCAAAACTCTAGATTTAGGTCTACATGACCTCTTCCTACATTCCTCTAACAATGCCAATGTCAAACAAACAAGTTTCAAATCTTGATTCACATACTCAACCTAGTCAAGTTGCTACACAGTCTGAAACATGCAAATTTCAGACTTATTGTCCTTCCAAAGCATGTGCAAACCTCCATTCTAGTCCCTTAAAGCTTGGCATATAGTAGAATACATATGTATAGTATTTTCCACCCATTTTGGTGATTTTTCATGGGTGGAAAACTAAGTTACATCTTTTCTACTCCTCTCAACTTACCTTAGGTAGGGTTTTGGCAATTTTTAGGAAAAATGCAATAACTCCCTCAATACACAATGAAAATCAATGCAAAAAGAACCAAATAAAACTAGATTCACATATACACACTATAAAATTGATTGCAGACTAGTATGTAGACTGTACAGGCCATACACAACAACAAAACAAGACTGCAATGTTAGAAAACACAAAAAAGCTTGCTTCTATTCACCAACAATTACAAAATCAGTTCTTCTCTCTCCCATTCGACTTTTGAGGGTGTTTTTCATCATTTCCAACCAATCCCAATTTTTAGAAATGCTTTTTTATTTGCATGTAACAATTTCTTTCCTTTTTGACAACTTGTCAAAGTTGCATGACAACTTTTTGCAACATTTGGCAAATTTTACACTTTTAATCAAAAACCCAATTAACACACCAAAAAAGAACCCATATGATTCTAAATGGTCATAAATGACCTTATGAGACTCCAAAACACTCTAACAAACCTAAAACCAAAAATGAAAAAAGATATGATTTTGAGGCCTTGATGCTCCTACACCATACACCCAAGGGGAAGAAAACTCAAGTCCCACTTGAGTGCAAGTTTGCAACAATATATCCATGCTTGATCATATTAGCTTCAAACACCCAAGTAGCATCTTCCATAGGAAGAAAGCCTCCACTTGACCAAGTATTGAAAATATGTTGTGTGTCTTGTCTTCTTGAGTTCCTTTGTATCAAGGATGCACTCCAACTCCAGAGGTTTGTTGGGAGGAAGGTATTGGATCAATTCATCATCTGCTAATGCTTGGGAACCTATTTCATTGCTTTCAACAACACCCCCTTTGAAAGGATACAAGTCAAATACATTAAATATAAGTGAAATTCCAATCCCACTTAGTAGTTCAATCTCATATGCATTGGGACCAAACTTGTGAAAAACCTTGCAACGTCCAATTTTCTTCATCTACAATTTGGAGTATTGTCCCTTAAGAAAACTCTTCTTTCTGAGATGGGCTCGAACCAAATCCCCAAACTTGAAATGAACTTCTCTCTTCTTCATATCAGCTGCTTGTTTGTATTTTTCCACACTTCTTTATAGGTGGTCCTTGACTTGTTGGTGAATCTCCTTCATAGCCACAATAAATATCTCACCCTCAACACTCATCCTCTTTATTCCATTGATATCCCTCAATTCAAAGACTCATCTAGGCTGCAAACCATAAACAACTTCAAAAAGAATCTTATCCACACTTCTATTCACTAGATCATTATATGCAAATTATGCCTGAGGCAAGATTAGATCCCATTGAGTAGAATTTTCTTTTGTAAGACATCATAAGAGGTTACCAAGACTCCTATTAACCATCTCTGTCTACCCATGAATTTGATGGTGATAGGCAGAGCTGAAACTAAGGTTAGTATTAGGTTTCTTCCATAAATTTCTCCAAAAATGCCCAGCAAAATTACTATCTCTATCTAAAATGATACTCAAAGGAAAACCATGAATTCTTACCACTTATTTGAAGAATAAACCTACAACATAAGATGCATCCTTTGTGCTCTTGCATGGGATGAAAGGTGCCATCTTGGAGAACCGGTCTACCACAACATAGATGGAATCAAAACCTCTAGGTTTTTTTGGTAAAACCATTATAAAATCCATACTTATAGACTCCCAATTCCTATTTGGAATAGGAAGAGGCTGATACAAACTTGCATTTGTGCTACTCCCCTTTTCCTTTTGACAAATAACACATTTCTCAACAAATTTCCTTACATCAGTTTGCATTTTAGTCCAAGAATAGTGCCTTCTTAACTACTCCAAGGTCTTATCAAGACCAAACTGACCTGCAAGAATACCACTATGCTTCTCTTTTATCAAATTATCTCCCATTGAACACTTCGGGACACAAATTTGTGTTTCCTTGAACAACAAATCATCTTGAGTTAGAAAATCAACCCACTTATCATAATTGTTGCTACAAAGCTACTTACAACATGCATATATTTCTTTGAAATTTGCATTTGGAAGATACATACCTTTTAAGGACTCAACTCCCATGATTTTCAATTGAAGTTCCTGTAGTATTAGAGTCATTCTACTCAAAGCACGAGCTACTTTATTGGGCTGCCCCTTCTTGTGCTTAATGGTGAAAGTAAAACCTTGCAAATATTCCACCCATTTAACATGCCTATGACTGAGTTTCTCTTGAATTTTCAAAAATTGGAGGGCATGGTTATCAATGTAGACTATGAACTCTTTGTGAAGTAGGTAATGTCTCCACTTTTTCAAGGACTGAACCAAAGCATATATCTCTAGGTCATAGGAAGAGTATTTATTCTTAGCCTCAATAATTTTTTCACTAAAGAAGGCAATGAGCCTTCCCTCTTGACTCAACAACGCCCCTATTGCATAGCCACTTGCATAAAACTCAATATTAAACACCTTATTGAAATATAGTAATGCTAATATGGGCTGCTCTGCTACTCTCTTTTTCAAAGACTCAAAACTCTTTTCAACTTCACTAGTCCAAACAAACTTCTTTTTCTTATCCCCCTTTATAGTATCAAAGATTGGAGCACAAACATGACTGAAATCCTTAATAAAATTCCTATAAAAAATTGTCAAACCATGGAAAATTCTTACCTCAACAACTAATTTGGGTGGAGGCCAACTTAGAATAGCTTCAACCTTGCTTGGATCCATTTTCAAGGTGCCTTATGTAACCACAAAACCAAGATATATCAACTTTGTCTGCATAAACTCACATTTCTTCAAATTAATCATTAGTTTCTCTTCATTCAATCTTAAAACCAAATCCAAATGGTACAAATGATCTTCCTTAGTTTTACTGAAAACAAGAATGCCATCAAGATAAACCATTACAAGCTTACCAATAAAAGGCTTAAGAACTTTATGCATCAACCTCATGAAGGTGTTGGGTGAATTTGAGAGACCAAAATGAATAAAAAGACACTCATAGAGCCCTTAATTTTTCTTAAATGTTATCTTCCATTTATCCCTTGGTCTGATCCTGATTTGGTGATACCCACTCTTGAGGTCTATTTTACAAAAGTAGCATGCTCCACCTAGAAAATCCATCAATTCTTCCATCCGTGGAATGGGGAATCTATATCTGATTGTAATCTTATTGATGGCCCTAGAATCATTGCACATCCTCCATTCACCTCCCTTCTTTGGTGCTAGTACAACGGGAACCAAACAAGGATTAAGGCTTTCTTTGATTAGCCCCTTATCAAGCAATTCTTGGACTTGTCTCTTAATCTCCTCATTGTTTTGTGGTGTCATCTTATATGCTACCTTATTAGGTAATCTAACCCTTGGTATGAAATCAATGTGGTGACTAATATCCATCATAGGAGGAAATTTTTTTGGGAGTTCATCCACTACTATATCAGCATGCTTCTTTAGCAAGTTTTGAATTTTCAAAGGCAACTCTTCTTTCTTTGTTGTTGTCCCAATAGACCAAGGCTTGACTATGATGGAAAAATCCATCTTCTCCTCTTCCATGACCTTTATGAACTCCTTATATCCTACCAACATTACATTATGTGATTCCACTTGTGGTTTTCTATCTTCATCTTTCAATGGTGTTAGATTATATGAAACTCCATCTTTCTCTATGACATATGTGTTCTTTCTACCACCATGTTTGGCATTTCTATCATATTGCCATGGTCTACCAAGAATAAAATTACAAACATCCATAGTGATTATGTCACACAAGACCTTGTCCTTATAACCCCCTATATGGAATTATACCCAAGTTTGTTCATTCACTAACTCTTGCTACCCTTTGTTTAACCAAGAAACTTTGTATGGAGTAGCATGAGGTAATTTTTTCAGCTTTAACTTCTCTACCATTTCAACTTAAACCAATTTTCCAATACTTCAAGAATCAATGACAACCTTACAACATTTACCTTGGTATTTGCATGTAGTCCTAAAGAATTACTTTCTTTGAGGTGGTTCCTTCTCCACGGTAACTTTGATCAAAGTTCTTCTCATCAATAAGGAATCTCCAACTTCTGGTTCTACATTTTATGATGGTAAATTAACACTTTATGCATCATCTCCACCTTGTGTAGTTTGATTTCTCCTCTCACCTTTAAAATAAGTAGATGGATGATCCTCAAGGAACTACCATGCTTTATGGCCTATAAATTTATTACATTTGTAACACTTTCCAGTGAATCCACTTGAGCCTCATCTATTTCCAATTTTTCCTCTAAAATTTGGTCTTCTTCCTCTAAAGTTGCCCCTTGAATCTGATGTTTGTTCTTGTGAGTTACTTTTCTCTCCTTGAGACCTTTGGGAGTGTCCTCTACCAGAAAGATTTTGTCTTCCTTTGAAATTTTTCCTTCCCCTACCTCTACTTTTCTTTTCTTGTCTCCTTTTCAACTTCTCTTCAACCTTTATGACCAACTGATAGCACTCTTCTACAATTCTTGGACTTGTGAGACTTAGTTCATCTTGTAGGGTATACTTTATCCCATTCAAATAACTTGCAACTTTGTCAACATCTTCTTCCATATGGCCTAATATTATGCTTAGTTGGTAGAACTCTTCTGTGTAGGTCTTCACATCCATGTCTTTTTGCTTCAAATTCTACAACTTTATATACAATTGAATAGCGTAATCATTAGGTAAGAATTTACCTTTCAATTTTTCAATCATTATGTCCCAAGATATAATCTTTGCTTTTCCTTTCTTCCTCCTCTCTTCTTGTACATAATCCCACCATAGGGATGCATTTCCTTTTAGTTTTGTTCTTGCCAATTTCACTTGCTACACCTCAGGTATCTCTTCAGACTCAAAATACTTATCTAGTTCTCCTATCCAATTTAGGATTTTTTCTCCATTTAGACTTCTTGAATATATTGGAAGTTCTATTTTTACCTTGGAACCATCATTCTTATCTACCTTTAGCAATCTCTCCAACCTCTTCTCTTCAACATCTCTTTCTTCTTCATGTTCTTCTTCTTCAACCACTTCTTCTTCTTCTTTTTCACTCAAATATCATGTGACCACTCCTCTTCTTTGGTTAGTCTCAACTGATGTGAGTCTTGCATCAGGGCTTTCTCTTATGGCTCTCAATTCTAGGGCAAGAGCATCTTTCACCTCTCTAATTATTCTTTCCACATTCACCTTTGGAGGCATCTTGGCCGGTCTTCAAACTCAACTTATTTTTGACCTCTTACTGATCTCCCTTGCTCTGATACCAATTTGATGTAGAGGAAGGAAGTTCTAAGTGACAACAAACCCAAAAGGCAAGATGTTCTAGCATGTTCTCCATTGTTGCTCCTATGTGCAACTTCCTAGAATCTAACATTGAACTCCCTTAGAGGATTTGATATAACAACCTTGGAATAGTGCAGATACATTGGAAGAATTGTCATGAAGCTTACATGATCCCAACAACTCCTATGTTCTGACCCAACAGTGCAACAATTCATGATTTACCACTCTTTCACTCTAGAATGCATAATCTATCCTCTTGGGAAAGTCATAAAAACTCAATGCCAATATTCTGAAGATGTTTAAAAATCTAGACTTAGGTTTGCATGACCTCTTCCTCCATTCCTCTAACAATACCAATGTCAAACAAGCAAGTTATAAATCTTGATTCACATACTCAACCTATTCTAGCTGCTACATAGTCTAAAACATGCGAATCTCAAACCTATTGTCCATCCAAAGCATGTGGAAACCTCCATTCTAGTCCTTGCAAGCTTGACTTATAGTAGAATACATATGTACAATATTTTCCACCCATTTTGGTGATTTTTCACAAGTTGAAAACCAAGTTACATCTTTTCTTCTCGTCTTGGGTTACCCTAGGTAGGGTTTTGGTAGTTTTTAGGAAAAATGCAATAAATCCTTCAATACACAATGAAAATCAATGCAACAAGAACCAAATAAAATTATATTCATATATCCACACTATTCAATTTATTTTAGACTAGTATGTGGACCGTACAGGTTATACATAACAACAGAACAGGACTGCAATGTTAGAAAACACAAAAAAGCTTGCTTCTATTCACCAACAATTACAAAATCAGTTCTTCTCTCTCCCATTCAACTTTTGAGGGTGTTTTTCATCATTTAAAACCAATCCCAACTATTATAAATGGTTTCTTTATTTGCATATAACAATTTCTTTCCTTTTTGACAACTTGTCAAAGTTGCATGACAACCTTTTGCAACATTTGGAAACTTTTACACTTTTAATCAAAAAACCAATTAACACACCAAAAATGAACCCATATGATTCTAAATGGTCATAAATGACCTTATGAGACTCCAAAACACTCTAACAAACCCAAAATCAAAAATGAAAAAAGATATGCATCTAAGGCCCTGATGCCCTGCACCATATCTCAACCATGTTTCTCATGTCACTATTAAACACGAGGGAGTCAAAACATGAGGTCAAGGCGCTCTGTAGAAAGTTGAACTAGAATAAATTCTTGGGTGGCTTGGAGGATGTCGTAGAAAATTTTGAGGGGAGAGGGGTTCCATTGCTAAGAGACTGTTGCCTCATTTGAAACAATGGATGGGTGCCTGAGCAGTATCCACTCATCTTTGTTGAGGATCCAATAACATTGCCAAAATTCAATAATGGGGTGGCAAAGAGAATCCTCTTTCTCAAGCACATCATGAGGCTGGCCTCAGAAGGTGGCTTAGGGTGGTTGCAAGAATATATCTGAGAGGATAGGTTGGTGGATGTGGAATGGTTGAAAAATTGGAACATGAACAATGCCATGAAGGATTTGGTGGCTGAAGGTGGTGGTCTAGCTATGGGTTTCAATGAAAAAGGTTTGAATTGATCTCTCTTCAGGCAGTAGCTGGGTATGCAGGTAAGGGTATAGGGCATGAGTAGGATAAAATTGCGAGACGAGGATTTTAGGGTGGGTCAATTACGCTTGATCCATGATGAATCAAAGCACAATTGGTCCACTAGACCTAAATCTTATAAACAAGATCATTCAAATTGAAAGTTTAAACTAAGCATTTAATGGAATTGAAAAATTATAAACTATGAAAACAGTTAAATTCCTACTTTAACCCATTTAAAATTTATCCCGTTTTGGAATTGGTGTCGTGTTGATGTGGAACAACAACCCTTTCCCAATCTCATGACCAGTGAGCCTGTTTCAATCGATTATATGGAAGAGAATCAATGAAACCATTGTAATAAATGGATGAAAACTAGATTTATGCTAAAATGGACATGATGAAAACTATATTAAAAATATTTTATGCTAAGATTGATTTAACTATGCAATTGCTAAGCTAATCTAATCTAATCCTAAGCTAAAATATTTAAACCCTAAGTTATAAACAAGCTAAGATGGATGCATGGAATCCATTAATGGATGTCTTAAGCTATTTATGCAACTAAAAAAAATAAAAATAAGCTAAAAGTGAGTAAAATATGAGTGTGGATGCAAGTTAATTCAACAACATAAGTTTTCAATTGAAAGATGGATCCATTTGTCTCCAAATAGTACTTTATTTATAGGAGAGTCGATGAAAAATAAAGGGCTAGGATCAAAAATATTAATCAACAGTAAAGGATGAAAGGAAGAAGAAGCGCAAGAATGTTGCTAGGTTCTTTTGTTCTTCATCCAATAGGGATTTGGCATATAAAGTGATCTTGGGTGCTTCTTTTTTTCCCACATTGACTGGAATATCCTTTTCTGTTAGCACTGTTGACTTTTCGAGATGCATTGCACTAAGGGGGAGATTGAATTCCTCATCCTTGGGTACCGTAGAGAGGTTTTCACCCTCGGATATGTCCTTTTTTTTAACTATTTTAGGATTAGAGAGTGCCACACTATGGTTTTCACTCAAGCATCTACATGTTAGTTGCATTTTATTAATTTTTTGATTGAAGGATTCAATCGTTTCCCCATAGTATGCCCCTGTTTATAGCTCTATGTCGAAACTCTCTTTGTGATCTACCTATGATAGGTTGTCATAGAGTCCCATGAATTTTGAGATCGCTTCATCATTTTTGAATAAATCCATAATCGGTGGTCCTTTTTGGTCCATGTCAATAAGTTGCAGGTATACTAGGCATAGTTCAATTGGATGATTGCTTGGAGAAAAGGATGTAATGGATATCATGAAGAGGGATTTATTTTCAAATAGGTCATTAATATGAAGGGAGAAATCATCTAAGGTCATATCACACAATGTAGGTAACCAAGAGGAAGCCTTGGCCCATTTAGCGGAAGTACCTTTGCTAATAAGGGTAACCTTGCTATTAGTACAGCCTAAACCAAGATTCTTTAATAGTTTCTTAAAAATGATAGGTTCTAGCGAGCCATTGGCATTCTTTCTTAGTTTCTTATTCTTTTTATAGCCCATTCCCTTCATGAGTTGCAAGCCTTTATTATCATCTTCCATGGGAAGATTGGGGATAGGTCGTTCATCCTAATAGAGGAGTTTAGAGACATCCTCCTCATTGACATATTCTTGATTTATACCCCCCCACTTGGTGAAGGCAGTAGCTACCATCTTGATTGTTTCAGGCCCTTTGGTTCTAGATGTGGGTTTCCAATGAGATTGAGGAGAAAGAGGTAGCTCTTAGGTAAGACAAAGGTATCTTTTAGTAGCTTATAGTTTCTCCAACCATCATCTTGAATTATTGCTTTGATGTCAAGATGTTCTGCACAATGGGTGTATTCGTTGTTGAGGTAGATACAAGGGATGATAGATCAATAAATGAGGTAGGTGTGGGTGTAGGCCCTTCATCATTTTTAGGCACTTGGAGTATCAAATAGAACTTTTCCTCAAGATTCTTACAATAGTAAAAAGGCTCAGGATCTCCATAGATGGTAATTTCTCTACCCTTGAAAGGAAACTTGACACATTGATGGTAGGTTGAGGCAATAGCTTTTAAGGCATGGACCCATGGTCGGCCAAGCAGGATGTTGTACAGAAGATCACGATATAGCACTTGTGTTGGCATATGGTTGGAAGGACTATTGGAATATTGTTTGTAAGAGTTGTCATTGATGGAAACCTAGGCAACCTATCTGGTTTGCAGCATAGCTTCTACTTCTAGCAGAACAAGGAAAGAATAGGGTATTTGGTTACAGGCACTAGGACACCTTATCAAATAGATGTTTCATGTTGGAGATCTCCAAGGAAGGTCTATTGATGTTTTTAATACCTTGGTGAAGAATTGTATTGATGCACACTCTCTGGTATGTGATTCAGAAGGTCTAGCGAAACAATTTATTGATTATTTGTGCTAGAAGGCTGACCCGACAAGTATAGGAATCACGAATGTATAAGATGTAATTAATCAAATGATTCCATGCTTGATTAAGTTTTATTTGGTTCCTCTCTTTGTCTTAACTGACTTTTGAGGATGCGCATAATGTTTTAGTGGTGGATCTGGCCGACAAATTAGAAACAACTTAATATTCTATGAAGCCGACTAATGGATGAATAAATTCTTGATAGCGGATATATATATGAGTTTTGTTTTTTCATTGGGAGATTGAACATGACTATGTATGTGAAATGTATTACATCATTGTGTAGTGCGAAATTTAGTAGGGCAATAGTGTGAATTTGTCTCTAAGTGGTGTGAAGAGTAGAAAAAGGTAGAGCAAAGTGCAGAATTAGAAAGCAGATCCAAAATCGAGTTTATGAGCTTCACCGGAACTATAATTTGGCATATATATATGTTACTATCTCAGTTCACTCTTCATATCGTTTTAATCTAAATTTTGTAAGGTAGTGAGTCTTCCCTTGAGCAGTGAGCTCTAGGTAGTGTGCTTGAATGCAAGTGCATTCCCTTTTGTAAACAATTATATTTGAGTACTCAAAATTATGGATTAACCTCCATCGTGGTCTTTCCCCTAACAAGGTTTCAATGCAAAAAAAATAGTGTCATGGTGCTATTAATGTTTCCTTTGTATGCTTGCATCTTTCTTTAATATAATGTCAAAATGGTTTAAGTTTTAGATGAATGAAAGTTTAAGATTTGTTGAACACTGATTCACCCCCCCTCTCAGGGTTCCCTTGAGTCCAAAAATTGGTATCAGAGCATATTTCCTCTAAAGAAGTCTTGCAACTTGAGGTAGATCTTGGAATGTAATGGACTCTGGTAGTCTTCAAAAGCAACTTTTGGTGGCTCTTAATGACCTTGATCAATCTAAAGCAGAAGTTGAGGAACTGAAAGAAAATTTGTAGGATGCTGAGAAATTCATTTAGTCATTGAAGGATCAGATAGTGAAATCCAAGGTGAAAAGGAAAGGTCTTTGTGATCAGATTAAGCAAAAAGAAAGTGAAAATATGGATGACGCTCACTTGAATCAAGCCTTGAAGGAAATAACTGAAGAATGTGAAAAGCTTGCAAGAGACAATACAAATCTAAAACATGAGATGGAATCTATGACAATGAAGATGACTAAAGAGATTTAAGAAAGGAAGAAGAATGAGGAAAATCTTGCTTAGGCCCTGAAAGAGAAATCCAATGAATGCAGTAGAATAAAAGGGGAATACACTCAGTTGGAAAGTGAAATTCAAAGAACCAGAATCAATGAAGAATAATTTGGTAATCAGATTGTCACTCTCAAGAATGATCTTGTCATTGCAAATGAATAAAAAGAAAATTTTAAGCTCGGTACAATAAAAATTGATGAGCTGACCCAAGGACAAAAGAGTGGAAATGATAAGAGAGGTCTTGGATATGAAAAGGGAGAAAATTCCATATCAGAACAAAAGAATTTCAGATAAAGAAATCAGATGAACAAAGGTGGAAGACATCTGGTAAGACAACCTAATGCACAAAAATTTAATGGGTATTGCTTTTCCTATAATAAGTTCAGTCATATGGTTTCTCAGTGTAGAATTAATATGAATTCAAGAGTTTCATCAAATTTGGTCGATGTTTGAATTATAAAAATTATGGTCATAAATCAATTGAATGTAGAAATATGTCAAGTTACTCTAAAAGGAATGTTGAATGCTATACATGTGGGAAGCTTGGACATATTGCTAATCAATGCAAATATGAATGGAATGATTGGTATGGACAAAGAACTACCTTGTGTTACAACTGCAATTAACCTGGTCATATTGCAAGATTATGCAGAAGTAGAAACATTGATAAAAGAGGTTCAGATAACAAAAATAGGAATATGCAGAAAGATGTCAAAGAAAAAGGGAAAATGATTGTGGATCAAATGAAGAAGACATGGGTAAAGAAAAGTGAACCTGATACTGGAAATGGCTCTACACCAGAACCTTCTTCTGGTAACTCTTCTAGTAACTCTTCCAGTAATTGATTCTAGGTCAGTGACCTAAGGGGAGTATTTTCAAGAAAATATTACCTCCCCTATATATGGATGACACTGAAATGAAGAGTTCAGTTGAGACGGTGTATTTATGGTGTGCAGAAGTTTTGGACAACCTTAGCAAAGAGAATTGAGTCAATTTGTAGGCCCTTAGAATATTTTTCTATCGCTATTTGGGAAAATAGAGTCTCTGAGAATCTTAGGGAAAATACATTTATTGCACATGTGTGAGCTATATAAGTCAAGTCAAAGTCATTATTTGTCATTTTGCATTGTAGAAGACAAGAAGGAAAGCACTCATCAAGTGGATTATGAAGCAATAAAATTGATTCTTCGGTAAATCTCAGAATTTATCAAGTATTTCAAATCATTTTTGAAATATTCATACAATTTGGTGTAAGGTTGAAAACCCTAAATATAAAAGAATATGGAACAAATCAAAGGGTCGATCACTCTAAATGAATATAGCAGTGCAAAGATCAAGTCTATGAGGAATTTTTTGTTGCCTGATGAATTAAAGAAATTGAATGAAGCCAAACATGGAAATTTGGTTATGTGGAGTGAGTTTCCATATTTTGAGAATGCAGAATTCACGAAATTTTTAGTAAGTAGATTACATGATGATTTTTTAACCTTGGACAAATCCTACATCATTTCAAAATAGGCAATTGAGAATTTAACGAGATTGTGCAAAGTTGGAGATGTTCCCAGGAAGAAATCAATCCGGAACAAAGAGGTTGAAACCCTAACTGGTGTAATCGGAGATCAAAGAGCCTTGATGATTGCGACAATAAAAAATCTTGTAACTAAGTACATTGTGCATGACATAACATACAAGATCTACAAAAATTGAGAAGGAGCCACATCGGCTGGTGTAGTCTATATTGCTCACAAAATGATAATTGAAGGCAAAGAATTTGACCTATGTGGATTGTTAAAGGATGAACTTATGGAGAATGTGTAGTTGACTAAGGAATCAAGTTACCCATTCAAGTTCGGTACCTTAATTATATGTCTGGTAATGTATTTCTTGAATTTCCTGCCAAAAATTGAAAATGTGGTATGGAAATCAAACAAACTAGTATGCAAACATATGTACTTTTATTCTAAGAGCTTAGCCAATTGGGACTCAGAATTTGAAAATTTCTTCAAAAATGTACTTGAAAAGTGTGGTTCAGATGATATTTCTCTTCCGGTAAGATCAGTTGAAGTTGGTTCATCTTCCGGTAGCATAAATATAGGATAGAAAAGAGGAATGGAAATTATTGAATTTAGTCCTCTGAAAAGTAAAGTTCCCAAAATTGAAGGAAAAGGGAAAGAAAAATAAATTTTGGACATTCCAAATGAAGAATCTGACAAAGATATTGAAAATCCACTGAAAAATGAATCTAATTCTGTAAAAGGTTGTGAGGAAGAAGATGAAGATCTATCAAAAGAAAAGCTACAACAACTCATTCAAGGAGAAGGAAGAATGCAAAAGATAGCCAAATTATGGTCTATTAGACCATCATATGATCAAGACATGATTTTGAGTGTGTTAAATGCTCATGTTGAGCAATGCAAAATTAAATTGGAGAGCTTGTAGAACATTCTACCCGATGAAATGATTGAGTGTAGCAAAGAAACATTGAATTTTGAAGAAAAGGAAGTTGGGGAAGTTATCTCTCACCTAAAGGAATAGTTCAGGATATCTCTTGTGAAGTTGAAGAAGAAAATGAATAAGTTAAGGTAGTGCATAAACTTATCCACAGACATCTACACCTATTGCATCTATTTTCCCCGTGTTGTCAGCAATTACAAAGAAAAGTTGGATCAGATGGAAACAGAACTGAATGACATTGGCAAAAGCTTTGCCATATCTCAAGATCTGGATGGTATAGTCAGGAAAAGAATTTGGGAGTTATAGTTAGAACACTCAAAGATCCAAATCTCCAAGAGCACTCTCATGAACACCTTTTGGAAGGTAAAGGATCTAATTCAATGCAGGTTGGACAAGATGGTGGAAATATTGAGGAATGGTGAGAAACTGGAAGAAGTAATCACAATCGTTGAATCTCTAACTGAAATTGTGAACAAGACTTCAAAGAACAATAGCTTGATCATTATCATTGGAATTATAGTAGATGGTTGGAAGAAATTTATTCTGGAAGTGAAGAAAAACAATAAAATAATCTTTTAAAGATAACAAGTAAATTGTATTCAAGTTTTTGAAAGTTTGATCAAAGGAGGAAAAATTGTTAGCACATATGTAGCAAAAATTTTGAGGATTTTGAAACACATGTTTTTCTTTTTGGCATATGGAATCCATGCTTTGTCATTGATGTCAAAGGGGGAGAAAATGTAGTGAAAAAAATATCATAAACCTAAGGGGGAGAAAATGAAGTGAAAGTTTTTCACTAAGTGTTGCCATCAATTCCAAAGGGGGAGACTATTGGCATATGGCTGGCAGGACTGTTGGAATATGTCCTGTAAGTGTTGTCATTGATGACAACCTAGGCAACCTAGGCAACCTATCCGGTTTGTAGTATCTCTGCTTCTAGCAGAACAAGGAAAGAATAGGGAATCTGTTTACAAGAACTAAGACACCTTACCAGACAAATATTTCATGTTTTGGATCTCCAAGGAAGGTATTTTGATGTTTGTAATACCTTGGTGAAGAATTTTTTTGATGTGCACTCTCTGGTATGTGATCCAGAAGGTCTGGAAAAATAATTTGTTGATTATTTGTGCTAGAAGGTTGATCCAACAAGTATAGGAATTGTGGATGTATAAGATGTAATTAACCAAATGAGTTCATGCTAGATTAAGTTTTATTTGGGTCCTCTCTTTGTCTTAACCGATTTTTGAGGATGCACATAATGTTTTAGTGGTGGATCTTGTTGACAAATTAGAAACAACTTAATATTCTATGAAGCTAACTAATGGATGAATAAATTCTTGATAGCGGATATACATATGAGTTTGGTTTTGTCATTGGGAGAGAAAACATGAGTATGTATGCAAAATTTATTACATCATTGTGTAGTGTGAAATTCAGGAAGGCAGTAGTGTGAATTTGTCTCTAAGTGATGTGGAGAGCAGAAAAAGGCAGAGCAGAGCAGAGCGAAGTGCAAAATTGGAAAGCAAATCCAAAATCGAGTTTATGAGCTTCATCAGAACTATAATTTGGCATAGATAGATGCTACTATCTCAGTTCACTCTTCAAATGGTTTTAATCTGAATTTTGTAAGGCGGTGAGCCTTCCCTTGAGCAGTGAGCTCTAGGCAGTGTGCCTGAATGCAAGTGCATTCCCTTTTGTAAACAATTATATTTGAGTACTCAAAATTGTGGATTAACCTCCACCGTGGTTTTTCCCCTAACAATGTTTCCATGCAAAAAAATTGTGTGTCATGGTGCTATTAATGTTTCCTTTGTGTGCTTGCATATTTCTTTAATATAATGTTAGAATGGTTTAAGTTTCAGATGAATGAAAGTTTAATATTTGTTGAACACTGATTCACCCCCCCTCTCAGTGTTCCCTTGAGTCCAACAACTTGGCATGTAGTTTATGTGATGATAGGTCCCACTTTGATGGGTAGTGCAATGATGCCTTATGATACCAGCTCTTGGTCATCATATGCTCTAATGGTGGTACTCTTTGCTTTCTCAATAGTATCTTCTGAGTAGCCCAAGTTTATGATCAGCTTAAGGGTACAAATATTTAGACCAACACCTCCATCTACTAAGAATATTTTAACCTTGTTCTTATGAATGTAGACCTCGAGGTGTAAAGCACGATTATGAGATGGTTGCGATGGTAGGTCTTGTTCAGAGAAGGTGAGAAGGTGATCGGTAATGTGTCCTACCATAGATTGAGAATGATCTATATCAATATCCTCAGGGATAGATGAATCTAATAAAGCTCTCTCAAATATTTCCCTATGTGGGGGGGATAGCCTCGATAGTTCTAAGATTGATATCTATGTCAGGGTCTTCTTAAGCTGGTCTAAGAGATTATATTTGTTGGAATTCGATGTTGGAAAAGTAGGCTATGTCCTAGATTGAGATGGGACTCCTTGGATGGTGACCTTTCCACGTTGTATGGTGACTCCACACTCTACACGAGGTCCTTTGATGGTGACAATAGTAGTGACACTATGATAGGATGTGACCACATTTGAATAGTTGTGCTGCATGTTTTTGTAATCCTTAGCTTTTTCGTTGTTGTTCCCTTTGTTATGATTAGGCATAAGGTTCTTGTATATCTTAAGATCTTGATTCCCAGCTGATACTTCAATAGAGATGTTGTTTTTCTCTATGAGGTCTTGGATGATATTCATGAGTCTCATGCAATTTGTCATTTTGTGTCCTTTGATTTTGTGAAAGTCATAGAGATCATTTTTGTTATACCAAGATGGTTTCGCTAATGGTTCTTGGTAGTTTTCAAAGTTAGGAAATGTTATCAAATTTGACTCTACCAAATTTTTCATGATGGTTTCAATGGGTTCAAATAACTGTTTGTACTTACGCTTGGGATAGTTGTTCCTATTGGTAGTTCACCTTTTTTGCATTTCGGTATTGTTGATTTGATTGTTCTGAGGGGGTGTTGTTTGTTGCACAATCAATTGAATATTAGCAACTTGATTGTTGTTGGGTCTGGGAGCACTTAGGACCACCTTAGCATCTACCACACCATCATTTGTCACATTTTTGTTTTTATCCTAGACATGAGGCTTGTCATTTAAACTGGTTGATGGTCGATTGTAAGCTTGATTATTTCCCAGTGAGATTAGATCTCATTCGATGTTAAGGGCTTGAGGGACAAGCTCATCGTAGGATGTGATGCACTACATTTCTATGTGGAAAGAGAGATCAGGATCCAAATTAGCTATGATGATTCCCACTTGTTGTTTGTCGGGAAGGGTCCACTTTCTCTTACTAGCTTTTTGTCTTCATCGTTGCAAGAAATTAGCGAAAGATTCTCCTTTTTTTTTGTTTGAGAGTATACAACTCTTATAGACTAACATCCATGTTGATATTAAAGGAGAAGTGATCAATGAATTTATCAGTGATTTCTTGAAAATTTTTGATGTTGGAAGATAGATGAGAAAACCAATCCATAGCAGGACTTGTTAAGCTTTGAGTGAAGAGATGCATTAGATATGAATCATTATAGGCCACCTCCATACACATGATGTTGAATTATTTGACATGATCCATGGGACTTCCTCTCCCTTTTTATTTATCGAATTTAGGGATTTCAAATCCAAGAGGGAATGGAATCATTGCAATATTTTGATCAAATGGATAAGGACATAGATTATGTATATGGGGCTTCTTTGTCTTGCACATTTCGAGGTCCTGCATTTCTTGCGATAGCGCCCTATGTTGTGAAGCTAGATTGTCTTGCAGGTTTGGTGCAGGAACATATGATGGGATGATTGATGAGTTGTATATGGGATGTTGATATGATCGTGTGTTGTATGGAGTGTATGGTGGTGTGGGATTATGTGAAGGTGATTGATTTGTTGATGCAAATGTTCCTAACACATTTGTATTGATGATGTTCTGTTGAGGGTTATAGTAGGAACTTTTTTGTTGTTATTTTTGCTGATGTTGGGCATATTGTTGAGCTAGTAAGGCTTGTTGTTGGGCCTATTATTGTTGGTGCACCACAAGGGCTTGTTGTTGGGCCTATTGTTGTTGCAGAGCCACTAGGGCTTGTTTCTGGGCTTGATGTTGTTGTTGTGTCGCGAGGGCTTGTTGTTGGGCCTGATGTTGTTTTTATTTCGTGAGGGATTTTTGTTGGGTCTGATGTTGTTGTTGTGATACTAAGGATGCTTGATAGGCTTGGTGTTGTTGTTGTGCTGCTAAGGATGCTTGATAAGCTTCTTCTTCTTCTTCTTGTGCAGCTAAGGCTTGTTGTTGTTGTTGTTGTTGTTGTTGTTGTTGTACAACTAAGGCTACTTTCTATTGTTGGATGGCTTGTTGATGAGCTTGTTGTGCTTTCTAGAAGGCTAAGCTATGAGTTTACAATATAGGACCAGTTGGTTGTGGGGACATCTGTGATGGATTGTGGGCATTGATTTTTTGGATGGGTTGTGAGTTGGTGATGAGAGTTTGGGAGTTTCCTTGGTTTAACATTCCTTTTAAGATGGTGAATTGAGATGGAGGAATGTAGGTTTTAGGCCCAATTGATTTTGCATAGCGAAGGGGACCATGGGGAAATATGTGGATGTTGTCATTAGATTTTGCAATGGTATTGGCATACTAGGACCTTGAGTCCATTGATTAAACAGATTCCCTTGACTGATGCTTGGGGGATTTCCTTTTGCTTGAGATGTGGTTAATGTATTTCCTTGATTGATGGGGTTCATAACCAAGGTGTTGTTTTGATTTGGTTCAATGATAGAGGGATTGGATGTGTCTTGTGATGCCAATGGTATAGATGAGATTGTGGGAGGATTGGGTAAAAATGTCCCCATTTGTATTGAGGGTTGACTATGTGATACAATATTGACTTTCCCTTCAGATAGTTGGTCCATACTATTTTGTGTGATGGCGGGCATACTTGTGGTACTCATGGATGTGGATGAAGAGGGGGTTCCTTGATAGGTGGAGGTTGTGGTGGAGAAATGAAGGTCAAGAGGTTTATGTAGTTGCTTTATATTTTTAGGGACAGGAGGAGCACCAAAGGTAGGTGTCCAAGTGGTTGTTGGAGGTGGAGGATTGATATCAAGGGTACCCACAAGTAAACTGCTTTCAAATGGAAGAGTTAGATCAAATTCTTTGTCAAGACCAGCTACAAGACTAGGAGTAAATGTTTGATTTATCCTTGATGGTGAAGTGGTGAATCCTTGTGCCAAATTTTGTGCCACAGATGAGGGTGAAATAGGAGCTATGTTTCTAAAGGTGTGACGTTCTATGATTTCCTCCCTAGTAAGCTCAAAGGGATTGTTTGTGATCTCTTCAATCTCATATGGTCTTGTTGGAGATGATGGTTGTTATGATGGCATGACTTGGCTTCTTGGATCAAATTCTATAGGATTTGGATCACTTGAGGTAAATGTGAGTTTGGTTTTCTCCATGATTCTCTTGTATTGTGATCTTATCTTTACCATAAATTTTGGGTCACTCATCGGAGAGTTTTGTTGAGATTTGTAATGTTTTAACTCTCTAGTTGACTCAAATCTAGGTAAAAGGGATGCTCTAAGTATTTTTGGAGCAATGGTGATGACGGGGGATAAAAGGATGGGTGATGTGGAAGGTGATCTTTGCAATCATTTTGGGACAACACTTTTGACTTGAGTTTGATGTTTTGATGTTAGGATAAATGATGTTGATGAACTCAAGAATCTTTAGGGTAGACTTGTGACCTTCAAGATAAACTAGTTCAAGGATGATAACTAACTTAGCTAGGTGCATGGAAAAGGATATATTTCACATACAACATAGGCAATTTATAGGTTGGTTTGATTGATGTTTAAGTCAAAAGATGTTATATTCGAAAGTTTTACAAAGTTTTACGAAGTGAAGGATGTAATTTGATGAAGGGTGGATGAGATGTTTCACCCAATTTTGACTTTGAATGAACCTTTTCTTTCCAATACCAAGGTAGCAATAATGATGCTAGACCTCTAAAATATTCAAATCCTAAAGACCCAATGTTGACTTAGATGAGAGGATAGATGGGGATATTTAAACCTATTCTCCTCCTCCTAGCTCGAGCATAGTAGTTTCTGAACAAGCAATTACAATTGTGGTAAAGTATTATAGCCCACTTTCTTCCAAACTTTGAATTATGATGTCTATGTCTGAAATGATGGGATGTTGATCTTACTTTATGGATTTTTATTGTGTGATAGATCATTCAGAGAAGCTCAGTATTGTGAAAAAAGACCATGGTTTTGACTCCAAAAGAATGCATATCAGTCTGGACTATACCTTGAAGTGTGTCTATAAAATTTTGTTACCAACTTGTCTCTATTCTTGTGAAGTGCTAAAAAGTGTTTCTTGAAAGCTTTTGGTTTAAGATGTCTGAGTTTAAAATGATAACCTATAGATCTTGTTTTGGGGATCTTGATTTTGTGTGAGATCATTAAAGAAGAAGAAGAAGAAGATATTTATTTCCACGTGGGAGGTGGTAATATGGGCCTTCTAGCCAAAATATTAACTATTTGTTCTTCTTTATCAAAGATGGTTGCAACAATTCTCCATTGACTAGATGTTTCCTTGGTTTCAAAAGTGAAGCTTCTCAAACTATTGATAATATCCATTTTTTCTCCCTCAATGAATTCAAAGTTTGGTTGAATGATAGCACCAATAAGGTCAAGTTGTAGAACGGGAGAAATTGGTCTCCAAATGGTCATGTCGGGTTCAATTGTGTCAAGTTTATCTTGCTTAAGTGAATTGATTTTACAATCACTCATCTTGATTATGTTTCCAACCTAAAATGTTTATTTCCAAAACATCATAACTTTCACAATTTCCATTTCATGAAAATCATGAGGTTGAAGCCATAATTGCTTATGTTTTCTTTGGAAAATAACGATTGAGATTAAGTCAAGATATTTAGAAATCGCTAAGGATATAAACCCTTAGGACCAACTGTAATATCAAGGCTAAATCAAGAGGCATCCATATTTAAACCAAAGTGTTTGAAATTTTGAAGATAGTGAATTTTTTTTTTTTAACATTTTGAAACCAAGCAATGTATCAAACTGACTCACAATCACTTACAATCCTAGGTTCAAAATGGCTATACTTGTTGAGTTCCCACTTGAATTTCTCCAAACACTAAACAATGCAAACAGTTAGAGATTTGGTGACACTGGCTCCCCTCCATGGCACATAGTTCTCGAGACCACCAAATCTCAAAATCCTTAAAATTCGAAGATCAAAAGGATTTTTCTATTTCCACAATTGAATAGTAAGAATGTGGGATGGCTTTAGAATGACCGTTCTTGCACCAACAACTATTAAGGTTTTTTGGATTCTAAACAAAGGTTCTTAATAAGGTCTTTCAGTTTAGGGGGTGCAATGATAAACTCCCTTAAGAGGTCTCCCAACCCTTAGAACAAGGGCTTTACACATCATAAAGATACTGGGGTAGAGCTATCATGTACCACATCCCATTGATCACAATTTTCATTGCAACTAGATATTTATATCACAGTTTGGAAGAACTTGGCTTTAGTTTGTTACTGCTTGGGTTGTTCCCTCCTTTTGAAGCAGGGAGGTAGGCCCTCTAAAGATGAACAATAGCAAGGAATTACGTTTGTAGTTCAATCATTTTTTCTCGCATGAACAAAAATAGAACATGTGCCACACCTTTTTCTCACACTCGCAAAAGGGGTTCAATTTTAATCCAAATGAAAGATGTAGGTGATTTTCCAAAGTGTTAAAGAATGTTTTTGTTTCTCAAGGTCACCAAATGGCATGAGAGAATTGCATACGCATTCACTAACAACATTGTAAATCAAAAAACATAGCAAACAGTTATAAATTTTAACACCTCAAAGCAGTGATGAGTTCGTTTTAAGCACCAAATGAAATATGAAATTACCTTGTTCAATTTTAAACTTAATTGAAAATGATGAAGTGAGGGTTCAATTTTAGTCCCGTTTGAGTGTTCATTTTAAGACCCAATTGAAATTTAGTGAGGTCCTAAAATTAAAATTAGAAAGCATGAAAATTTGGGTTATAATTGCCCCAAAGTGTTAAACACTTGTTACAATCATAAAATTTCAAGATAGGAAAGCTTTCTTCACTTTAGCTCCATATTGTTCAACCTACAAAACCCTATCAGTCTAACAACTAGAACATAGTTAGAAGTGCATTAGTGATCAGATAAATCAAGGAAATTAAAGCACATACTGAAAAATGATCAAAAAACTTCTTACCAGAATTGGTCATTATTGAACATGATAGCATCGCAATTTGAAGTCTAGGCGTCACTCTACAACAAAAATAGTGAGCACGATAGCATCAAGATCTCGGACCGTCGCGATTTGAACTTGGGGAACATCTCCATTTGAAGTTTTTGATACATCTATATTAAATCATTGTCACCATATTTAAATCAACGGGAGTGTATTTAATCGGCGTCAGTGTTTTAAATTGCAATAGCATCGCTATATGATGATGCTCTTCAAAAAGCATCATTTGTGATTTGGGTGTCATTGTAACCCGCAACAAAACAAATGAACAAAATTTGAGCTAAATTTTGATTAGATTATCGGTTTGCCCTCCTTCTAGCACCAGAATGTGAGATGAGGATCGTTAGGGTGGGTCGATAACACTTGATCCATGATAAATCAAAGCACAATTGGTCCACTAGACCTCAATCTTACAAACAAGATCATTCAAATTAAAAGTTTAAACTAAGCATTTATTGAAATTGAAAATTGTAAACTATGAAAACAGTTAAATTCCTACTTTAACCCATTTGAAACTTATCCCATTTTTGAGTTGGTGTCATGTTGATATGGAACAACAACCCTTTCCCAATCCCATGATCATTGAGCCTGTTTCAATCGATTCTATGGAAGATAATCGATGAAACCACTGCAATAAATGGATAAAAATTAAATTTATGCTAAAATGGACATGATGCAAGCTATATTAATAGGATTTTATGCTAAGATTGATTTAACTATGCAATTGTTAGAAGCTAGTCTAAGCTAATTCTAAGCTAAAAGATTCAAACCTTAATTTATAAACAAGTTAAGATGGATGGATGAGAGCTATTAATGGATGTCTTAAGCTATTTATGCAACTAAAAATGAACTAAAACAAGCTAAAAGTGACTAAAATATGAGTGTGGATGCAAGTTCATTAAACAACATAAGTTTGCAATTGAAATATGGACCCATTTGTCTCCAAATAGTGCTTTATTTATAGGAAAGCAAATGAAAAATGAAAGGCTAAGATTGAAAAGAATAATCAATGGTCAAGGATGAAAGGAGGAAGAGGCATGGATCATGGATTCTCATCAATGGATGAGAATGCAAGATGAAAATTAATCAAGGGCTCACCTTTGTTCCAAACAAACACACTTTTGACCCACACACACAAGTCACAAGGTGACTTGTTCAAGAGGTTAAAAGATAACTTGCATTTGAAGCCAAGTGAGAATATCCCTTTCTTAATTGATTGGGGGAAGCAAATATTCCTTTTGGAATGTTCTCATAGATGAGGATAAAGATATTTTAGAAATTAAAAGAATGTTTTAATTGTGCTAAAAAGAGATAAGGAATATTCCCCTTTTAGAGGAAAATTAGTTTAATTGTTAACTAAACAAGGTTTAATCACACAATTAGGGGATTTGGAGGAACAAAGTGATTTTCATTAAATTAAATGATTTAATGAAAGGGGGAAAAGGTGAAATGATATTTAATAAAATAATTTAGGGTTATTTAATTAAATAAGATGAGTTAGGGAATTAAAGTAAATAGTTTGATTTACTTAATTTAATGAGATGAAATGTTAGCATGAAAGAGGGTGAATTAACCCGATTTGATGTGTTAGGTTAATAGACGAAAATAATGCAATTAATTAATTAGCTAGGCTAATTCAATTAATCAAGAGAAAATAGGATGGGTTTCAAGAGGAAATGATGTTAGTATACCTAATTTGAGTGCATGATATCGTTCAAGACATTTTTCAATGTCTACAAGAATAATATGTAGCCCAATTTTGGCCAGTATTTATCTGCGAAAAAAAGGGAATTGTAGGTGTAGATAGGCTTGTGGAGCTCCAATTTTATAAATAGTGGATTGAGGAATGGGTCATAGCTAGGGTCTGTTACTATTAGATGCTTCAATTTTGTCTATTATGAGCATGGTATGATCTTTGTTGGATGGTATGTTAATACACCCCCTTCTGCTACTTTTGTAATGCTTATATTTTCAAAATTAATATATGGGTACAACCCTTTTAGTTGCTTTGAATTGATTATATATATATTCAATTACTTATTTAAATCCCATAATAGTTTGATCGTGTTTTCAATTTATTATTAACAAAATAAATATAATTTTTTGTCCTTTTAAAAATAAAATTTTAATTTAATTGTTGAATATAAAACCTATCAAATGATCAAGTCAAAGATTATATGCATTAGATAACAACACCACAAATATCTAGATAAGAAAAAATATATATATTTACTATGTAATAAGAAGTATGTGTTTTGTATGCCCCACGACAATATGCTCACCCACTTTATGTTTTTGAGTAGATTAAATGAGTATGGATAAAACACCACTTACCATTACAATTTTTCAAGGTAAATATTTTTAAAAAAAATAGGAGTAATTTTAAGATTCACAATATCTTAGAAAAATAAAGATTTTTAAAGATTTTAGAAAGGGGATTATTTTTTAATTTTATAATTAAAATTAAAGAAAAATAGAAATAGATAAATATATTTATTTGCAACTAAGTATTATTTTAGTAGAAATATTACTTATATTGTAGTATATTAACCAAAAAATGATAATATAATAAAACATATATTATTGCAACAAATCTTTTAATTAAGTTGTAAGAGATATCCAATCTATTTTAATATTTTCTTATTGATATACAATATTTCATGTAAGAGTGAAGTTCTAAATTAGTGGTTATGCCAAATAATTATAGTTTAATTAGTTGAAATAAATGTAATATGTTCCTTGATTACTCTATTTAGTAAGATTTAAATATTCTAGACGTGTGTGAGGCAAACAATCGCTAACTAACTTGAATATGATATTTTCTCTTATGTGGGTCGGATATATTCTTCCTCCTAAATGAGCCAAGAACAATCCCTAAATAACTTTAGTAAACTAGATTTCAGATATTTGAGGTAAGAATCATCCCCAAATTATTTTAATAGACTAGATTCTCTCTATCTTCAAAAACAATCCCCTAAATAACTTAAATAGATTAAAAATATATATGTATATAATTTAGATATATAAATACTCATCACAACCCACGTTTTTAGTTTAAAAAAATACTTACTCGTCATAGTCAATTGAAAAGCTAACTATTATAATAAATATATATCTATACGACACTTTCTACAAGTTGAAGTGTGAATTCCACGAGTGCCGAAAATTACAGCTACCAAATTCTTGGTATGATGTCGATGAAATCTTCATTTTGTCAACAATGGCTTGAAATTTGAACCGACTTTGTAAAAGAAAGAAATTGTACGAACATGATTAGCCCTCACTTGATGTGACGTGCTAATATTTTCAAAGCTGATAAGCTGTAGCGCATTACAATACGACAACGTCCCTTTCTATTTGACGTGATCGATAACATTGTCTTCTTTATAAGCTATCTTCCTTCACCACCTGTCCTATCGAAAACTTGGCTTATCATGGTAAATGTCATCAATCTTGATACGGATGTTTTAGACAGTGACACGTGAGATAAAGAAATAATTTAACACTAAGTAATGAGTCTTTCTCATCCTTGTTGTTAGTTTTGTCGTATTGGGAAAATGGTAGATTTAAATTACTTTAAAACGATAAATTAAAGATGGCAATGATGAGCATCAAAGTTATTTACAAACCAGTAAAATTCCGTGTCTTTAGAAATTGGAAATATGACGACAATGGCAACATCATGGAAAGCTAGTGTTTAAAGGACATGTATCTATATATGTACTTCAAAATTACGAATAAAAATAAATTTTAAAAAGAGTTGGGATTAAAATTTATGTAAGATTATGTTGTTTTCGGATTAAATTACGTGTTAGTTTTTGAATCAATGTTTTAGATCACATTTCGTGATCTATCATTAGAATGAAAAAAACATCGATTTAAAAACTAACATACAGTTTAATCTAGAAGCAACATAATCTTATTGATATAAACTGTGGAAATTTGTATGTTTAAAATTTATGTATTTGATTGAATTTAGAAATATAATGAAATAATTGTGTACATAAATGTTGATGAAGAATAATTCATTTAATGATATCAAGTTTCCACAATCCATATCAAATTGTTGCAACGGTTTCTGGTTTAGATTGTGTGAGTTTTTTGCATCAACGTTTCGGATCACACTTCGTGATCCATCATCAGGATGAAAGAGCTTAAGGAGAAAATTATTGTAGATAATTGATTATTATTATTATTATTATTCATTTGATTATTATTATAGATAATTGTTATATAAAGTTAAAAATTAAATTTCAAATGAATGGATGATATGATTTGTTTAATAATTATATAAATTATTTGATAATTGATTTTTTATAAGTGTAGATGTAACCTTCACGTCAATGAAATTAACCTTTTCACTTGCAAATATGAACTCTATTTATAGAATTAAGTTTGAACTATGGATTTGCATCTAGACTATGAATCTAAACTTAATTGTTTATGATGTCTAGAATCTATTCATGTTTATATTTGCAACTCATTTTAAAAAAAATGCTAGTGTTGATAGATGTCATTTAGGAGCTTGCTAGGCTAATTACCAATTCAATGTCTTTGGAAAGTGTTTGAAGATAATAAACAAATGCACATTGATATCTAGAATGGTAGTGTGAGTTGATGATGCAATGTCAATGCTTAAGCATAGACTTGTCTTTTCAAATTATGAAGATGAACTTTGATGTATAAACATGAATTAGGGTGTCCTTAAATACAACACCTTACCACAAAAGTTAGCAAAATTCACTTAAATTGACATGTGATGATTTGATGGAGGGAATCAATAAGAGCCCACAATCAAATTTGAATTTGAAAGCTTTAGGGTCATTTATGCACTTATGAAACTAAACCAAGTTAATTTTGCACTAAAAATTTTAATCTAAAATAGTAAATAGATGAATCCAAGAATTAGTTGCAGTCTCTCAAAATATGCATCAAGTAAGGGTTAAGTTATTTATCATTACACTAAAACTTGTCACTTTTATACTAGTCATTACATAAAACATCTTAATTAAAATGGACATAAAATAAATTAAATAAATAAAGTATGCAATTTTCTCCATTACAATTACATATAATTAAAATTTACACCATAATATTAATATTCAATTTTTCATATTAATTATTTAAAGTACACCAAAAATATAATTATTAATTAATGCATGATATTTATTAAATGGGGTGAGTTTGCTTTGTCCATAATTAAGATTATTAAAATAAAAAATTGTGCTAAAATTATTAGGAAATAAATTATATGAGTTGTTTATGAAATCAATATAAGATATAAGATAAATTGATTGGGAGAGCGTTGGTCTTATGGACTGTAACCCACGCTAGTCTTTTGTGCATGCTCCTGTGCATGCTGTCTCAAGGTGCCTGTGACCTGTAACAGGTCAGGGCTTCTTCTTTTTGCCTCCTACGTGGAGGTTTGGGTGAGCGATGGCTTGGTTGGTTGGTGGTTATGAGGTGAGGGGGAAGCAGTGTGGTAGGGGTTTGGAGTGAAAGGATTCAGGGTGGGCTGGGTGTTGGAGTTTGGTGTGGGGTTATGGAAAAGGCTTCCAAAAGCCTGGTGATTGTTGGGCCAAAGCCATCTCGGGCTTTTTCGAAACCCATGCATTCACAAAAAATGGATTCGTCTTTTGTGGGTGAGAGCTCTAAGCTCAAGAAAGTGAACGGGTGCTTGCCACGGAGTCAAGATCACCCTGTTCTGGTTATTTCTCTCGAATCGGTTCAGGAGGACATAGCTTATTGGAGCCAACATGTGTTGATTTGTAATTTCTTGGGTATTTGTGTCCCTCTCCCAGCTTTAGAGTCTTGGATACGTTGGACCTGACAGGTTGAAGGTGATTTTGATCTTTTGGTGGCTGCGAATGACTATTTCATGGTTGATTTTTCTTGCATCTCAAATCATAATCATGTTTTTGAGGGAGGGTCATATATTTACAATCATGTTGGTTTGTTCATTAAGCCCTAACATGGAGGTTTTAATGCGACTGAGGATCTTCCTACATGGGTTCCTGTTTGGGTCTGTCTTCCATGGCTACCTTTGGAGTTTTGGAGGGAGGATATTTTGCACCGGGTTGTTGCTTTGTTGGGGAAGCCGGATGCCATTGCTCAGAATGCGTTGGATAAGAAGGTATTCTCTTATGTTTGCATTTGTGTTGAAATTGATTTAAATAACCCTTTGCTAGATTCTTTGGAAATTTGTATTGGCTCTGCCTTGTGGATTCAATCACTTGATTATGAGTCTCTTCCTTTTCATTGCCACTTTTGTCACGAGTATGGACACCTTTAGTGCCAGTGTCCTTGGGTACCCAAAATGGTACGGGATTCTTCTTCTCCTTCTTCTGGCCTTCGGTGGAGAAGGGGGATAAAGGCAAAGTGTTTGTGGTTGAGGATGGGCCTAATAAGGATGACTTTATTCTTGTTAAGTAGAGAAATAAAGGGAGGGGTCAGAAGCGGGCCTATAAGGATAGACAAAGTGATTAGGGTTTCAATCAGTTTGAGGTCCTGGATAATCAGGCTTTGGAGGAAGGGATTCCTATTGAAATTTATTTTGGGGCCACTGGTATCGATGTTAGGTTGGATACATGGCTGGAACATGCAATTGTTGTTCATAATATTTCTCTGGCATTGGAGCAAGGGATTTCTAAGCCTCTTGAGGCCTCTACAAATGTGCAAGATGATATTGTTTTAGCAGATTTAGCTAAGGTAGTGTTTTCTTCAGGTAAAGGTCGAGGATCGTCTCCTGCTTTGGGGGTGTTGCAGCACCCTCTCAAGAAGGGAAATTTTGAAAATTCTTCGAAAGCTGGTCATAAGAAGGATGCAAACAATCTTAAATCTACTGGGGATCTGTTGGTGGAATTTGGTTATTTTAAGACCCTTGAGGCCCACTTCTCTCAACCTTCCTCATTATTATTCTCTCATGGAATGCAAGGGGGTTGAATAGCACCTCCCGTCAAAAGTCTATTCAATATTTGATTGTTGTTCATTCTCCAAATATTTTTTATGTTCAGGAAACTAAGCTTCAGGTGGACCTCATGCTTCAACATGCTCCTCATATTTGGTCCTCTGGCTAATGTTAGTGTATTGGGTCTAGGGGAACCTCTGGGGGTCTAGCTCTCTTTTGGAATTCTCATAAGGTTGTTCCTCGTTGGTGGATTTAAATCCAGTCTGCTATTTCGGTGGTGGCTTCAATTTTAGAATCTGGTAAGACTATTTTGGTTAGTAATGTTTATGCTCTTATTGACATTCGTGGTAAAATCCAGCTTTGGGCTCATATCAGGTATGTGAGGTCTTGTGCACCCTTTTTGCCTTGGATCTTAGCTGGTGATTTCAATGCTGTGTTGAGCTTGGAGGAGAAAAGGGGAGGGTTGCCTAGGCTTGGTCCTGCTTCAGATCTGTTTCAGAGTAATGTGGACTCTCTTGCTTTGGTGGATGTTAAACCCTCTAACGGAATATTCACTTGGAATAATAGACAGAGTGGGCCTGAAGTGATTTCCCAACGGCTAGATCGTTCCCTTGTCTCTTGCTCTTGGGTTAGAGGTAGCTTGGTCATTTGCTCTGAGATTCTTGACTGGTGTGGCTCTGATCATTGGCCAATTAAGCTTTAGACTTCAGTTTTCCCAAATCCAAAGAATCCTCCTTTCAAATTCCAGCTTATGTGGTTGTGTGATCCGTCTTTGGGTGATCTTGTTGCTCAGTGGTGGTAGGATGGCACCCCTACGTATGGTACAACTATGTATTCTTTGGTTAAGAAGCTGCAATATGTCAAGTATCATCTTAAGCAATGGAATAGGTCATGTTTTGGTAATTTTCAGGCCAAGAAAAGAGAAGCGTAGGATCGCCTTGCTGTTATTACTCACCAGATTTGGGATTTGGGTTTCTCGAAGGCTCTTGGGCATGCTGAGGCCAAGGCTCTGAAGTTGGTGGAGGAGTGGGAGTTTCGTGAGGAGATTTTCTGGAAACAAAAGGCTAGGATTGATTGGCTTCAAGAGGGTGACAGGAATATTGCATTTTTCCATCATTCGGTGCAAGCTCATTGGAATAAGTGTTTTATTTATTCTCTTGTTAACTCGGAGGGTCTTTCAATCTCTTCGCATCAGGCTTTGTTTAGAGAGGCTCGTCAGTTCTACTCTAATCTGTTCACTAAGGATTCACTTCCTGTTGAGGTTGATGAGAATATGGCCCTTGCTTGCATTCCCTCCTTAATTTCTAATGAGTTGAATGCTTCTCTTATTCACTCGGTGACTTTGTCGGAAGTGGAGGAGGTGGTGTTTGGGATGAATAAGGGGAAAGCTCCTCGCCCTGATGGTTTCCTAGTTGAGTTTTTCCAAGAGTTTTGGGATATTGTGAAGTTGGATTTGTTGGAGGTGGTTCGAGAGTCTCTTCATAGTAAGCAGATGCTTCATGCCCTGAATGCTAATTTTTTGGTTCTCATTCCTAAGAAGGAAGGTGTTGACAGGCTTGATCTCTTTAGACCTATTGTGCTCTGTAATGTGGTGTACAAGATTATTACGAAGTTGATTTCTAAGAGGCTTCAATCTTGTTTTCCTGTGATCATTTCTGAGGAGCAAGGTGGCTTTGTGGTAGGTCGTCAAATTCTAGATGGGGTGGTGGTTGCATTTGAAGTCATTCATTCCATGGAAACCTCTCAGGATAGGTCTATGTTTATCAAGTTGGATATGGCCAAAGCTTATGACAGAGTTAAATGGAGTTTTCTTCAAAAGATTCTGTTGGCCTTTGGCTTTTCCTCTGATTGGGTGAGCTATATTTTGAGCTATGTGACCTCTTCCTCTTTTTTAGTTATTGTGAATGGGGAACCTTTAGATCATTAGGGAGATCTGCTCTCTCCTTATTTGTTTATTATTATGGTGAAAGGGCTGGGTCGACTTCTTAAGTCTCGGGTTTCACAGGGATTGATTCATGAGTGGCAGTGGGGGATGGGCTTGCCTACACTTTCTCATCTCTAATTTGTGGATGACACCTCTCTTATGGGGCTGGCTCGTATTAGAGAGGCTGAATCCTTCAGGATAGCTTTGGAAATCTACCTAGCGACTTAGGGCCAGAAAGTCAATGCGCAGAAGTCCTCTATATTCTTCTTTAATACTCCTCAAGCTATCCAACGGAGGATTGCATCTATTCTGCGGTTTCAAATTGTGTCTCTTCTCTTTGTCTACTTGGGTATTCCTCTTGTTTTTGGTCGTCAGCCCAGATCCTCTTGGCAGTTGTTGCTTGATAAGCTTAGGCAGAAGGTTACTCATTGGACTCATCGTTGGTTGTCTACTGCTGCTAGAGTGACTCTTCTTAAGTCTGTTATCTAGACCCTTCCCATCCATAGGTGCTTTGTTCAAGTGGCTCCTATGTATTTCCTTAAGGAATTTGATGCTCTTTCTCGTCAATTTCTTTGGAGCGGTAATTTGTTGTCTTCAAAGTGGAGCCTTGTTAAGTGGGATATTGTGTGTAGACCAAAGTAGGAGGGTGGTCTTGGTTTACACTCTACTATTTTGAATGGTAAAGCTCTTGTTTCCAAGCTTTATTGGCGTTGGTGTACCAATCAGCATCAGTTATGGGCACATATTCTCAACCATAAATATCTTCGAGGTGTTGCTTCTTTTGAGGTTCGAAAGTGGAGGCACAGTTGATTAAGTATGCACTTTTTTGGATCTGTCATTCGAGGTCACATGCTCTTTTTTGGCCTGATTCTTGGGATGGTCACTCTCCTATTCTCTCTTCTTTTTCTCACCTCCATTCCCTTTGTGATGTTTTTATTGCGGTCGACTGGGATACTATGGAGCATTATAAGGTGGTGCAACATGGTGGATTGGCTGTAAGTTTTCGATGGAAGCATCCTTCTGAGTGGCCACCTGGAGGGTCTCAAGGGGATAGGTGTGAGCTTTCTGTGCTTCTGGCTTCTCGTGCTTGTAATTCTTTGAGGGGACCTGATGCCTTGGCTTGGGATGGTTCAGAGTTGTCTGGAAAGTACTCTGTAGTAGTTGGTTATAAGCAGTTAGGTAGGTAGTTGTTTGGGGACATCGAGGTCCCTTGGTGGAAGCAAGTTTGGCACAAGATGTCATGGCCCAAGTGCAACTTCTTTTTGTGGTTAGTGGCTCAAAACTGGTGTCTTACTTGGGATAATTTATGTAAGCTTGGTTTCCATGGCCCCTCTATGTGTGTTTTGTGTCATGGTTGTGAAGAGAGTGTCTCCCATCTCTTCTTCCAATGTTCCTATGCTAGAGAGATTTGACATTTTTGGTCGGGGGTGTGGAATACGACCTGCTGGCATGCTTCCTCATTGGTGGAGTTTGGGGAATGGTGGGGCAGGGCCCCTGTTTCTACCTCTTTTCTTCAGGGTGCTTGGGCTCTTGGGCCATCCTTTATTATCTGGAACTTGTGGTTGGAGAGGAATAGGCGGATTTTTTAGGATTCATTTTTGATGTCCCCTCACCTATGGTCGAAAATTCTACACTCTTTAGGGGAAACTATTGCGGCTAAGTGTGATATGACTGTGTTGGTGGATCCTCGTGATGTTGGTTGTTGTAATCGTCTTCATCTTCCACCTCTGCAACGATAGCTCATGCGCAATAGATGTAGACATCCTACCCCGAAGGTGAATAGGGAGGGAAGATGGACCCCTCCTCCCCATGCAACTTCCTAAAAACCAACTTAGATGGCTCTTCTCGTGGAAATCCGAGTCATGCTGGCATTGGGGGTGTTGGTCAGGATAGCTCTGGGGATGTTCAGTTTATCTTCTCTGTGTATAAGGGTTTTCATACTAATAATCTTATGGAGGCTCAGGCCATTTTATTGGCTGTGGAGCAGGGCAGTCATTTGGGATGGCGAATGATCATATGTGAGTCTGACTCCCAGGCTGTGGTGAACTTACTGAAAAGGTGGTATTTAGATGATGTGAGCTGGCAGCTAGCTTTGATTGTTGAACAAATTATCACTCTTTGTGCTTCTCTGGACTATATTACTTTTACTCATATTCCTCGAGAATGGAATGGTGTTGTTGATTGCTTGGCTAAATGGGCTTCTGATCATATTCATGATTGGAATTTGGTGGATCGGGGTCAACTACCCCCAGATCTGTCTCATCAATTGGATCACTTGGTTGAACTTGATAAGGCCATTTAATGCCCTTGCTTTGTAACGTTTTCTTGTTTGAATAAATTTTTTACCCCCCCTTGATGTTTAACATTATATGAGTTAGAATGAAAATTTGTGTTAAAATTTTAAGGAAGTATGTTATATGTTTAAAATTATATAAATGAAAAATATCATAATTGAATAACTTATCATTCTTAAAAAAATATTTATGAGAATAAAATTATTTTAGTTTAATAGAAAAAATGTTAATCAAGAATGAGTAGATTTGATAGAAAAAAATACATCTGTTAAATCTTCAATCAAAAAAAACTTTAAAATTCAAGTTTCTATATAGCATATTTTAACAGATGAAGTTAGGTATGAATTTTAGGTGAATTTGGACAAGAGGTATACAAATATTGAATGCTAAATTTTAGGTGAAATTGAGACAAAATATATACAAATATCTACCATTAAATTTTAGGTAAATTTGAGAGAAATTTGAAACAAGAGTTATTCAAATATTAAATTTTGATTCTAGCCGTCACATTTAGTTTTGGATGTAACATACCCTATATGTGTCTAAATATACAAATAGTAAATGCTAAATAAGGTAAGTTATTATATTTTGAGTGTAATGCATCCTAATAAATGAGGCAAAGTATTAGGTGAATTTGAGGGAAGAGATAAATGATTGTTGAATGTTGAATTAAGTAAACTACCACATCTAATCTTCAAGTAATGTATTCTATCTTTTTGGTATGTGTATTCCAATAATGAGGCTAAGTACAAGTTCTTGGTAAATTTGAGTTATGCAAACGTTGAATAAAAAAAATATCACATTCAATTTGGGGTGCAACATGCTTCAATGGATGAGGATAAATATACATCTTATATGAAATTATGGAAAAAGATGGATATATATTAAATATTAAATAAGATAAACTACAACATCAAATTTAAACGTGATAAATATAAATCTTAAATACATTTGAAAAAAATGTTCCTTAATCATAATGTATCCAAACTAAAATGACCCATTAAATTTTGAAATACTATCTCTTTAAAAAAAATAAAAAATACATAAAACAACATAAATTAATTCGAAAATTTACTTTTGAAAATGATTACTCCTTAAAAAAAAAAAAAAATCTAAAAAAAACATAACATACACAACGGTAAAGAGCAAGAAAGATAAGTCCTCTAAGCCTCATTTTGACATGACTCTTTGCTCCCACAAGAGTAATTCTAAATGTAAATCCTGATGATTCTTGTTTGGGGTTTGGTTTTTGATTGGCTGCTGGCTGTTTTGCAGCTTTGTAGTGGACCGTAGTTCTTTGGCTTTGGTAGTCTTTTTTTCTTTGGTTGTCTGTGCCTTGTCTTTATGTTTTGACATCCTTCCGATTGGGAGTTTCAGATCCATTCAAAATCTGTTTGTAAAAGGTTTCAGAGTCCCTTCAAAACCTATTTTTACTTTAATCAAAAACATAACATACACAACATAAATATCACATATTATGTGGTGAAAACATGAGTTTGTGTATGACACAATAAGATGAAGTTCCCAATTTTATAGGGATGTCTATGGGCCACTAAAGGGTGATCCTACATGATTTTGCAATCAACAACTCCTCTAAAATGAATTGAATGGAGACATTTCATAGGGTGTCTAGAAAGCTAAGTTCTAGCGTTTGCCTTCTAGAGGAAGTACTAGATTGCCTCTTAGGGCAGGTCATAATCAACACAGCTGTCTAAGCCGTCGGCCCCAAAAGAATGGTGCACACCGTCTTTTCGCCTTAAAATTCGATTCTAAAGCCACCGATAATGCGTGCCACGGCATTGACTGATAATATGTTTGGGATCCATTTTGATGTTTAACCACAGTTGTCCAACTTTGCCTTTCATCTTCTCAGAGCGGCTATAAATATCGGGAGAGAGAGACAGAATATGAAGTAATTGTCCGGGGTGCTACATGTCTAAGCATTGGCTGCTAGTGGAAGAGTTAAAGCTAAGTAAGTTCTGCTTATTTGGATTCGATTATATTCTATTGATGAAAGGTGAAAAGTTTGGAAATATTGTGAGATAAGTAGCTTTGGGAGTTTATTACAAGATATTCTTGCTGTCATATTGTTGCAGATGGAAAAGTTCATAAATTTTGAGGATTTGGTTTCATTTGTAGTATTATCTAAGAGAGCAGTCTTTTATCAATTTCATTTTGTGGTTTGTTTTACACTAGGAATGCTTTTAAGTCGGAAAAGATTTTGATAATATCAATATATATTGCTTGATGGATGTATGCCTGATCTTTTAGATCTTTCTCATCTTTGAGAGATTCAAGGCTGAAATTATGCAGTTAAGGCTGCTAGATTTCATTGAACTGCACAGTTCTACAAGTTTGAGTAGGCCTTTTCTCTTTCTCTTTCTCTTTCTGTTTTAGCTTTGTGATAACTCAGAAGCTATCATTTCAGGTCATTAACAGGGCAGATGGAGGCAAACACCCACCACCACCAGCTAACCGTTTCGAAAATGGACAAGATTTCTGAGCATCCTTTTAAAAAGGTTTACACAGTATATATTTTGAGTAAATGTGTCTAATACTTCTTCTGATGAAAAGATGTTTGTCTCATCTAACATTATTAAGGTGTTTATGTATATAGTAGTGGTTTTTGTAACGAAAATGGTTTCTTTCAAATCCTTGTACTTGAGCTCTGTTCACTTCAATCAAAAAAGCCATAAGAATTACAGAATTGATGTTGTCCTCTTGAATCCGTGTAGATAAATAAGCACAAGGGGATCGACTTAAGTGTTCATAAAAGTTCAGTGCCATATACAACGGGAGAGGAGAATCTTAAATGTACTCAAGATGGCACTGTTGATAGATCTGGAAGACCAGCTATCAAAGCTCACACAGGTGGTTGGAAGCCTGCAATTTTGATATTAGGTACTCTCTACCTTTGTGTTTGTTTTTATAGAATACACTATGAATGATAAAAGTTAATAAGTATCTAAGATGATCTGACAACTGACCATGTTATATGACACTTCAAAAATATGTTATTTTGATGAATTGTTCTTGTAAATGATGATTAGTAGTAAACCAATGGTTGGGGTTCTCTCCCACGGCATATGGACACAAATTTGTAAGTTGATCGGTCATACCAGTTATGACACCTGCACATCATGATAAACTGATTCATTGTACTTGTACATGATTTTTACTAGTAAACCAAGGATTTGCCACACTAGCATTCTTTGGAGTTGGTGTAAACCTGGTTCTGTTCTTGACAAGAGTACTTAAGCAGAGCAATGCTTCAGCAGCAAATAATGTGAGCAAGTGGACTGGAACAGTTTATATGTTTTCTCTTGTGGGGGCATTTCTGAGTGATTCATACATGGGGCGCTTCCGGACATGCACTAGCTTTCTTTGTATATTTGTTGGGGTAAGTTAAATCCACTCAATTCAATTCAATTTTCTAGTTTGTGGGCTGATGGTTACGGAACTGGTTGATATATTTCCAGACAGGCACCTGATGGACTTCACGGGGCATGTGCTAGTTTGCCTGCACTTTCTTTAGTAAGAAAAACTGCCAAATACAATTTTATCCATGCTAGAGAAATATATAAATTTATGGTTATTTGCTTTACTAAGTATGAAATTTTGCCAAATGCAATTTTATCAATATTAGAAAAAAATGTGTAGTTATGGATGTAAAATTGCCTATTGCAAGAGGTCCGACCCTGCTACAGAGATGAATATCTCTCGCATTCATATAAGGATAATCTTGGTCTCTTTCAAATTTGGGTATTACTGTAAAAACAGTTAGAATGAATTCCAAAAATAGAAGTAATGATCTGCGGAGATTATATACAACGTTAGCCTTACAAAAACCCCTAATTTATTGTATTTCTTTGACAAACAGGGCCTAGTTCTTCTAGCATTGTCATCTCAATTCCTCTTGTTGAAGCCTTCTGGATGTGGAGATGGCAGTCTAAACTGTGAAAATGCTACCCCTGCAGCAATTGGACTGTTTTACTTGTCTATCTATCTTGTGGCTTTAGGAAATGGAGGATACCAGCCCTCTATAGCTACATTTGGGGCAGATCAGTTTGATGAAGAAGATGAAACAGAAGCAAAATTAAAAGTAGCATTTTTCAGCTGGTTCTACCTTTCTCTTAACCTTGGTTCTCTATTTTCTAACACGGTACTTGGTTACTTCGAGAACAATGGCATGTGGCCGTTAGGATTCTGGTTGTCTGCTCTAGCAGCCATAATCTCCATAGTAGTATTTCTGTTTGGGACGCCAAGGTATAGGCATCACATCCCCGGAGGCAATCCATTGCCTCGTATTGGTCAAGTGTTTGTAGCAGCAACCAGAAAATACAGGTTGAAGCTCCCATCAGATGCTGATGAGCTTCATGAGCTATCTAGTAAACATAGTGCAATCAATGGAAGTCGAAAAATACTGCACAGTGCAGGATTCAGGTTTGTCAACTGTATACATAATTTATTTGCAGTTTATAAATTATAATGCAAGAAACCATTTTTTAGTTTGATGAATTGGATTGAGCTGTATTGTTTGTTGTAGGTTCCTTGACAAGGCAACAATCGAAACAGAGGATGACAAAGTGGAAGGAAACCCCAAAGATCCATGGAGACTTTGTACTGTTACACAAGTGGAAGAAGTCAAGTGCATTTTGAGGTTACTCCCAATCTGGCTGTGCACAATTATTTACTCAGTTGTGTTCACCCAAATGGCATCTTTGTTTGTAGAACAAGGTGCTGCAATGGATACGTCCCTGGGCAACTTCAATGTCCCACCTGCTGCAATGTCAATGTTTGACATTTTTAGTGTTGCACTATGGATAGCATTATACAGAAGGGCATTGGTTCCTCTGGGTTTCAAGATCTCTGGAAACCCAAAGGGCTTCACAGAGTTACAAAGGATGGGTGTGGGCTTGATATTGGGCATGATTGCCATGATTACAGCTGGTCTAGTTGAGCTGTATAGATTGAAAGGAGCCAGCAATAAAGGTCATAACACAAGCTCCCTCAGCATTTTCTGGCAAATTCCTCAGTACGCTCTAATAGGGGCTTCAGAGGTGTTCATGTATGTGGGTCAGTTAGAATTTTTTAATAACCAATCACCTGATGCACTCAGAAGCTTTGGAAGTGCCCTTTGCATGACCTCCATTTCACTTGGAAACTATGTCAGCAGTTTGCTGGTGACAATTGTAATGGACATTACAAAGAGGGAGAATAGTCCCGGTTGGATACCTGCAAACCTTAACCATGGACATATGGATCTCTTCTACTTTTTGCTGGCGGGTCTTACTTTAATTGATTTCTTTGCCTATGTGCTCTGTGCGAGAGGGTATAGATGTATTGCAGTTGACAAAGTGTGCGAACAAGATGAAGAGCAACAGATCAAATAATCTGTCTATATCATTTTAGAGAATGTGTCGTATATCCAGAACCCACCATCAGAACTTAGCATTCTTGACTCCATCTAAGACTTTGCCGTTTTCTTGTTACTGAAGTTTTATTTAGGTAGTATAGTGACAACCCATTTTTAGAATCAATTGGGTCATTTCACATCTCACTAGTTTTAACTTTTTTATCATATTGAGATGTGGCACAATCCGACTGGATGTGATCTTTGTCTGCTAAAAGGGGAGGCCAAACACCTCAGCCAGGCACACTCACCAAGTTTATGAAAATAAAGGGGAGGAAAAGTCTCTTTATAGTCTTAAGATTTCCGATGATCTGTTTTTTGTCTACAGATGGTTTTAAGTATACGGGACTACCTCATACTTCTAGTATGCAGGAGGCATCTAACTCGTACAACACAATACGAGATGTTCATACCCTATCCCTGCAAGATTTGAACTTATGACCTCTCTTTCAAGAGTACAAATTTACTATTAGACCAGTTCAAATGTACATGAGAGAAAATAGATTTGACTCTCAGTTGTTTCCATGAGTTCCCTGCTAAAGAAAATAATACATGTGTAATAATCTACATAATCATGTATCGCTGACTAAGTAATTTTTTTTCTTGCAGAATTATCAACTACATGTTTCCAGCTGTGCAACACTTATTCTGATTGTTCTGGGCAGATTAGCATACAGGTTTTCCAAGCTATGGCTGTACAAATTCTGTACACTTGTAGGCACAAATGGAATCTTGTACTTGCTGCTGTATGTCAGTCTTACTTGAGCAAGGTTGTTTGTAGGCCTTGGGCATCTATTTCGGCATTTAATCCCTGTAGCTGCTCTTGTTACAGTCTATTTCATGGACTGAGATATTGCTGTTTTGAAACAGCTTTGTATTTATTCTCTGTTATTGCTTTTTAAAGTTTTTTATCCAATAAAAAAAACTATATGTTTGTAATTCCACAAAATGTTTAGCATTAAATGGAGTTTAATAGTTTGATAATAATATTTACTGGTTGTATCATCATTCGGTAAAATTAATTAAAAAATAGAAAGATGACATCATGATTGGTAGGGAATCCGTAATAGTATAATACCAAGGACAAAGAAATTACATCATGACGTCTGTGCTCCACGTCTTTGATTATGCCAGTTTATAACTTGTATTCCCTGTACATTAAAATGTGGAGAGAGGAGCATGAAATTTTTGAAATTCTGCTTCTTAGAATTATCATGTGGGCCATCAAAGTAACTGTAGAGCCGTAGAGATAGAAACTGAAATAACGAATCTTGCGAGTCATAGAATCGGATTTCATGTAACTTTTTTTCATCTTCTTCTTTTTTTTAATGCATAGAATGGAATCATATTATTTTTTAAAGTTAATGTTGAAGTTGAAAAGGTGAAAAGCACTCAGATTATTAGTCGTTAAGGCTATTTTAGCAAGAGGAGGTGAATTGTGATAAGGTGGGGGCTTTCATACATTTAGGAGGTTTTAGTCGTCAATAATGAACTCCCAAATCACGATACAAATTTTCAGATCTTTGTTTTTGTCTTCTTAAAAATTAGTACATTCTGTGAAATGACAATGTTTAAACAAGAAAATATTCTATTATTAGGGGAGAGGAGTCAATTGTCGTGCGGGGTCTAATAGTCGTGCAGTCAATTGTGATTATTCATATCAATACTAGAATGAATTAATATTATATCTTGTATATATTCATTTCACATATTAAATAAAATATTACCAAATACGTTATATTATGGGACCAATAGTTGTTCAAGTAAAAAAAACATAAATACATTCATGAACATGTGAAATAAATATTTTTTTGTCTCAAATAAAATATCTAAACTATCCACTATAAGTGTGTCATTTATAAAATTAAATGTTTATTTGATAAAATAAGACACTCATTTAAACAAGTACTGTTATCATATGAGCAAATATTGTTCTTATGTGTACAACTATTGGGGTAGCAATGTACAAGCATTGGAATATTTAATATTAATAGTTTGTCCTATCACAAATATAAAAGGTGAGCACAATAAAAACCATGTATTTTTTCAATAAATGTGAAGGATTTTCAAAAAGTTTTAATGTTCAACTATTGGTCCATTTTTGTTTGATATAAGTTGTAATTTAAATAACTATGTGTTGTTTTTATAACAACAAATAGTTTTTATGTGTTCAACTATTGGTCCATTTGTGTTAAATATAAAAGGTAGAGAAAACAAAGATTTATCGTTATCAATAGGTATTTGGTCCATTTAAGGTGCATATAAGTTTTATTTTAAATAAAAATATGATATTTTACAAGCAACAAATGATATTTTGTGTTCGACTATTAGGGGTAGCATGATTAAGTTTTGGTCGAATCTTTCCAAAGTCAAATTTTGGACACTTCTTAGTAGATGCGTTGATATGGCAAGTTGCATGATGAGTCACGCCTCCAAACCTTAGTTATAGATAGATAAGAGGCTAGTCTACATTTCAAAAAAAAAAACAAAGGTCCTACGATATTCCAGTCAATCGCTACATGCTGACGAAGTTAGCCCACACGACTACTGGCCCCTCTCCCAACATTAAGTCAACCAACATGGTCATGCTGAGAAGCAAAGGAATGTCCACAAGATGGAGGGGTCCATATTCATTATTGAGGACATTGAGAGCGAGAGAACCTTGGGAATTGTGAAGGCCTCGTTTAAATGGCTACAAGCATGCCATTGCCCATGTGGTAGAGAGGCATTCATGCGAGCAAGTTGTAGAGCTTTGCTCCTTATTCACCCTTGTAGGATAATATTTTGATTACCTTAGATAAAAGATACTTTGACATGTATGTTCATGACATTAATGTTAGTAGTTGATAAATAAATAAAAAATCAATATTTAATGGGCTTATTTTTAGATTATTTGACACTTTTTGTAGTCATGGCATTGGCATCAACATGTGTCGTTGATTCATTTATAGTTCAAGGGTTGGTGCAATCAGAAAGGGTTGTTAGATTGACACATTCTTTCTAAAACACAATTAGCCAAGAGATAACACATCATTTCAAATATACACCACTACGATTGGATTACAAAGGGAAGTCATTAGTGAAGTAGAGTCACTAATTGTGCAAGGGAGATATCTATTAGTTAGTGCAAGCTTTGAAGGTTGTCAGTCTAACAATTTGAAGTCATTGTGCTTTTGGGTAAAAGAGTAGTTAGTCAGCCAAGCAACTGGGTCCCATAATATTTCATAATTTTTTGTGGATAATATGGGGAAAATAAAGACACTATGTACTTCTAGATATGTATTGCAACAACACTCCTTTGAGTAAAGCCTACATTGACATGCATGCTTTCAACAATGCCATTGGTTGAGAGATTACACATCAAAGTAAGTGGGTCTCAAATCGATAAAGGTAAAGGGGTACAATTTAAAATCATTAAATTGTAAAAAAAATGATTTAATTTTGATCCACGACATGTGCATCATTCCAAAAGTGGTAATCTGGCAAGCATTTCCCATTGTGCTATTGGCCAAACATTGACACATCAAAAAACTATGAAGCTTGCACCAAAAGGGAAAGACCTTCAAAATGTTTGGTTGTACAGAGAACACATGACATATTGATGCATCCCAAGGATGTTGTCAGTCCAATAATTCAAGAATATTGTGTTATTGGTTGAAAGAAATGCAATAATTGACAAGCGGGCCTATTGGAGTTCTCTTTGCAATGAAAGAAAAATACAACTGACGTTAGAATAAAGCTTGAAGAAAGGAGGACATACTAAACATTCATCCTAGATTATGATTTAGAAAACTATCTTTAATTCCAATAGCATGGATTCTTACATGATCATTTTTAGTATTTTTTGAATCCTTGAAGCATTCTTGCACTAGGTGCAATAGAATAAATGTGTGTTTTGTATTTTTTTAAATGGTTTGATTATTATTCTTTTAGTTTTTATAAAGGAAAAAAATATTTTTCTAGCATTTGGGCCTTCAAGGCAAGAGATTGTTCTTTAAAAATTCAATTAATTAAACTATATTCAATTTTTCTAATAAGCCCTTTTCATTAGATGTAAAAGGAATCTAATAAATATATATCTTCTTTTTGTGCATATTCATGTGTTCTTATCTCATTCTACAATTAATTATCCATTAATTTTGGCATTAAATGCATTATCTTTTATAGGTCACATTCTATCTAGTTTTGATATTGAAATCGTGCATGATTATGCCCTTTTCTTTTAATTGAAAATTGTTAGTTTTGGATTAAACGAGCCTTGTGCAAATATTTATTCGTAGAATATAAAATTACTTTTTGAAAAACCACCTAGTGGTATAGTTTTTACTTCAAGAAAATTCCTTCATTTTCCTTACAAAGCAGATTAAAGAAATAATTAAAAATCATAAGATGAGTCAACTTCATAATATGAAAGTTATCTTATAAATCAAGTCCTACATTTACATAATTCCCCATATTACTATAGTGGTGTATGAGAATACAAGTATAAATATCAACAATTTTGGTAATGCCTAGAGTAATCCATAGCATCTTTATTTTACTCCATTTTTATGAGAAGGCCTAGTACCCCATGATCACTTGAAAAACCAAAGATATAGCATTCCACAAGAGAGTAGGTCAAGAGAATAGATTGCTTGATTATAGATGCAATAATGTTAATGATCAATAATTGATCAATGATACACAATACATAATATACATATGAGACCTTGTTTATATAAGTAAGGCTGAAAGATAGGGCTAGAGACAAGATCATAGCAAGTGTCTTATTCTTATTACATAAGACAACTAGAGATAAGATAAGATACTATCACATGACAACTAAAGAATTCTATAAATATTCCTAAAGCCCTAAGTAAACTTGACATGTGAACATGTGTGAATATGACTTACTAGATGAACTAGTTATGTAATATACCCCATTCACACCAACACCCCCTTAAGTGTAACTTAGGGAGAATAAAACAAATGTAAGAATGAAAGATGCAAGGATGGGTCCCAACTACTAGGCCATATTAGGTACCCATTTATAAATGCTCTCACAAATGGAGTAAAGGAGAAAAAACATGTGGGAAAAAAAACCTCTCAAAAAGAGAGAATGAAAGAAAAAAATCATGTACATAGGTGATGGAAGAAGTGATGAATGGAGGACTCGATGTGACCCCCAAAGGACTGCATCCATAACAAATATATGATAATTATCACCCCCATATGATAGAAAGAGTGATACTGTAGACACCCCCCATAATGAAGTAACTCCTACACTAATGGTGAATGATTGAAGACAAAATATAGTTCAATTCTTGCAAACAACATGCCTCCCCTTGGGAAGAAACAAGTACAATGATGAATTTAGAAGAAACTCCAACTCCAACTCCAAGCAGATAGATGAGGGAAGAAGTATCATGATGGGTGTCTAAGAGCTAATCAAGTGTCTCCATGCTAGAGTATGTCACAACAAAATCAAGTGCTATCACAATCAATGATGATGGGAAATCAAGACTATGTGGAAACTCATAAATAATAATCTCCAAAGATAATGATGGATTGATAATAGTTGTGTTGTAACTATCATTGAAGAGGAGAGATAACCCATCAAATTTTTCGTACAAATATGCAATATGATAATCACAAAACAAAATTGATATACATGCCAAGTACTCATCCCACAAAGATGAATTTGAAAGACTATGATTATCATGTTGAATTGAAGTATTGTAAGCCATGTCAACATTGAAATCTAAAGAAGTAAGAGGTGGAGGAGATGAAATATTAACACAAGTCTCAAGAAAAACAAGGTTCAAGTGACCACACTTCTCAAAAATATGATTCACATAGATGCATGAATGTGAATACTAGTTAAGATAATTGAACCAACATTAGGATAAAAATGTCAAAAGGTATACAATCAAGATGAATTCAATAAACCATCCCAGCAAAATAATCTCTAATCTCCAAGTCTCTAATAAACACATAATTAGGTGTGAACTCAACTATTTTCCCTACTCCAATATGTGTAATCTAATAGATGGAAAGGAGATTGGTTGGCAAAGATGGGACACAAATTAAATCATTGAATTTTGTATCACAACAACACAACAAGCAATTAGCACCGACTTTTGCACCATATTTTAGTGTATTTGAGTGCATGAATTGAACAATTTGGCTAGTGCTCAAATCGGCACAAACATGCATGGTCAGCTCAACATCGGATTTGGCGTCAACGTCTACATTAGATTTAGCGCTGGGAAATCATAGTGCCTTCATTAGTGCCTAGAATAGCATCAGGAAGTAACATCGAAAATTGCGCCAAAATGGGCGCCCAATTTGGCTTCCGGTTTTACTTCCATGTCTACTCCCATTTTTGCTTCTAGTTTTGCTTCCAATTTTACGTCCAGTTTTGCTTCCAGTTTTTCCTCCAGGTTTGCTTCCAATTTTGCTTCCAATTTTTCTTCCAATTTTGCTTCCAGGTTTGCTTTGGGTTTTGCTTCTGGTTTTCCTTCCAGTTTTGCTTTCGATTTTGCTTCTAGTTTTGCTTTCGGGTTTTCTTCCAAGTTTTCTTCTGGTTTTGCTTCCAATTTTGTTTCCAAATTTGTTTCTAGTTTTGCTTCTATTTTTTCTTCCAAGTTTGCTTCTAGTTTTTATTCCATTTTTGCTTCCATGTTTGCTTCTAGTTTTTCTTCCAAGTTTGCTTCCAGGTTTTCTTCCGTTTTTGCTTCCAGTTTTTCTTCCGGTTTTGCTTCCAATTTTTCTTCTAGATTTGCTTCCAGTTTTGCTTCTGGTTTTTCTTTCAAGATTTCTTTTGGTTTGCTTCTAGTTTGGCTTCCATTGTTGCTTCCTTTTTTGCTTCTAAAAATGCTTCTTGTTTTGCTTCCATTTATTAATTTAATATGTTTTATTTCAATTTGATTAGTTAAATATATCGTGCCACTTAAATAACTCATATGATTATAGAGTAAGTAATTTAATTATTTAACTCATATGATTAAATAACAATATAATTATTGTAACATGAACATCATCTATAATTAAAACAAGTGAGTCAAATATCTATAATTTCATTGAACTTGACAACATCCATCCTGAGTAGTAAATTAAAATCATCATACTTAATAAATATCCATCCAAAAATCATCGACCACTTTTAATATATATAAACTGACAAGTCAATACTAATAAGATCATCATCATATATAACTAAAACAAGTGAAAGTCAAATATGCCGGTACATCAAAAACATGTCAAAATGATACATGTCCAATAGTCGACATAAGTGAAAATGATACATGTACAAATGATATAAATAAAATTGATAAATTATGTAACTCAAATTGATACAAGTCAAGATGATACATGTCCAAATGATATAGTGAAAATGATACATGTCAATATGATACAACTCAACAATATAGTATTATAGGCCATGAAAATGATACATATGATAGTAACCATGAAAAGAGTCATCATAATGAGACATCAACAATGATCCATGATGTAGTCTATATGATCATGAATGTTACTGGTTACTATCACCAACTATCTCATCATCGTCATCACCATCATGATCATCATGATCATCATGATCATCATCATCGTCGTCGTCGTCATCGTCGTCATCGTCATCGTCATTGTCGTCATCGTTTTCATCATCATTGTCATCGACATCGGTGTCTTTCGTATTTGCGTCATCATCATCATCCTCTGCCATGTTATTTGTACCAGTAGAACCAATATTTTATGGATCTATATCATGTTGAGGATCATCTTGATCTTCTGGAAGATCCATGTTCTGCAAAAAAAATCATTTAAAATGAAAAGTTATTATTTATTTCATGCAATAATTTATTTTTCTATTATATATCTAATATTACAACATATGAGACGAAACCATAAGATTCATATTACATCATATCAAAGTGCACATACCATAATGAAATTTCAAAAAAGTTACAGCTAATACTAGTGAGTTATGAGAAACTTTAGCTTTCAAAAACAAAGCCAATTAGGCTGGCAGACTTGTGGATCAGGCCAACATTTGGTGGAAGAGGAAGAAAGATGTCTGGAACTCTAGAGGCCCACCATAATGTATTTTGGTATTCAACCATGAGAGCAAAAGAGAGAGCTTATATCATGTATCAAAACATTAAGCATGCATTCTTCTAGCCAATGGAGAAGGAGATGATTACTTTGCTTCATTTTCATTTGCATAACCATATCACGACATGGGAACCAAGAAGACCAAGGATGTCTAGTTTTATGTGGAGGTAATGGATGTGGTCCAAAATTTAGGAGGGACAAGAAGGTCAATGTATGATCTTGATGAAATTGAGGAAGAACAACAAGAGAGGGACAGGAAAAATAAAATCAATACAGAGTTTCAAGGATTTGTCAAGCGAGTAAGAGAACTATGGGAGCAGCCTCATCTAAAATATTTTGAACTAGAGTTTGATATACCATTTAGAGAGCTTGGTTTTCATGGAGTTCCTTTCAAAGCCTCCTCTTTTATTGTTCCTATAGTAAACTGTTTGGTAGAGTTGGTGGAATTACCTTTCTTAGTAATCACTATTAGTGAGATTGAGATTGTTAACCTTGAGAGAATAGGACTTGGGAAAAAGGCATTTGATATGGCTATTGTTTACAAAGACTTCAAGTGGGATGTACTTGGTATTGATGCCATTCCTCAATCTTCACTTGATGGCATCAAGGAATGGTTGAACTCCATGGATATAAAGTATTATGAAAGTAGAATGAACTTGAGCTAGTGGCTAATTTTGAAGAGTATTATTGATGATCTAGATAAATTTATTGAAGATGGTGGTTGGGAATTTTTGAATATGTAAGCTAGTGATTCTGATTCTAATAATTCAAAAGAGTCAGATCAAGGATATGAACCCTCTGATGTACAAGAGGAATCAAAATCAAATTTCATGTAGCCACCATCGAGAGTGTTACAAGCCAATAAGATGGAGGGAATTCCTATATAAGGATAATTTTCAATGTTGTAGGTACGGAATTTAATGCCAACTACAACATGGCAACATTGAAATTACCTAGCAGTATTTATGCTAAGTAAATTTCCCTTAGATGCAAGGATTCAAAGCACATCAACCATGTCGTACAAATGATTAAATCCTAGAGACTATCTATAGCAATGAAAGAGTCTGAAAAGGTAGAGAGAGCTACACTGGTGACTCAAGAGAAACTTTTGCTTTAAAAAAAATCCAATTAGGTTGGCAGACGTGTGGATCAAGCTAACATTGTTGGAAGAGGACGTAAGATGACTGGAACTCTAGAGGCCCACCATAATTGATTTCGGTATTCAACCATGAGAGCAAAAGAGAGAGCTGATATCATGTATCAAAACATTAAGCATGCATTCTTCCAGCCAGTGGAGAAGGAGATGATTACTTTGCTTCATTTTCATTTGCATAACCATATCATGGTGTGGGAACCAAGAAGACCAAGGATGTCCAGTTTTATGTGGAGGTAATGGATGTGGTCCAAAGTTTAGGATGGGAGATCCTAAGGTCTTCCAAGAGGCATAAAGTCAAATGAATTAAGTTCACCTACATGTCTGCCAAAGTTTACTTCCAATTTTTATGACTATTTTTCTTAATTGTCAGTGTTTACTTACAAATTTGAAATTTCTTTCTGGTCATTTTGATGAGGATATATTTAGCCAATGTGTAAGTGCCTTTTGTTTGTATCACAAGCATATGTGCATTGCAATAATTTTGATTATCTATGGTCTACAACTATGTCGTCTCACTTATTGGATCTTCTATTTCAATGTTTTCTATGGCCTTCTCTGTTTGAGGTAGCACCTAACAATCCTACCTCCTTTCCTTAGTTGAGAAGTGGATTTGAATTTGGAAATATCGCACTTTAAAACTAGCTATGGTTTAAGGAGAGCTATTCTAGCTTTGTTGTTGACACCCTCAATCTTCAACAAGGACTTAGATGCATGGACTGAAATGCAAGCTTTCAAACTTAGATTTGAATGTGCATAATTTTATTGATTATGGTTTTCATAGGAAGTTGTCTTTAAATGACTATTTTGGATTGTCAATATGTGTAACAGTGACTGCATCCTTATCAAGTTTGGCTACCCTTATTCAGAATGCCTTGGTCTTTGGACTCGATACAAAGTTGTGCATTGTTATTCTATATTTGTAACATGCAGGACATTTAAGGGGTACACCATATAGAAATTCAGTACTGTCATCCAAGGAAAACTTACAGATGGTGTATCAAGAACAACATAAAATTCTTTTATTAGGGTTAATTCTTTATTCCCCCATGTTGCTGATATTTTCCCGAAAACATGTTTTTTTATTATTTCAATGCATCTCAAAATTTAAAGTATTGATTAACATTTTTTATGCATTTAAGTTGTTTATGCAAATGATGCATATATGTTAACTCGATCAGTGTTCTTACTTTGGTAGGTTGAATTCTATGACAACCAACCATTAGGCCATTGTGTGCGGGAGCACATTTGTGTTTTTAGTTAGCTTTTTTGGATAGCTCTACTGGGTGTTGAGGACATTCCATTTATCTTTTGAATGTTAAGAAGTATGAGTTTCAAGGATTTTTCAAGCAAGTAAGAGAGCTATGGGAGCAACCTCATCTAAAATATTTTGAACTAGAGTTTGATATACCATTTAGAGAGCTTGGTTTTCATGGAGTTCCTTTCATAGCCTCTTCTTTTATTGTTCCTATGGTAAACTGTTTGGTAGAGTTGGTGGAATTAGCTTTCTTAGTAATCGCTATTAGTGAGATTGAGAATTGTTAACCTTGAGAGAGTAGGACTTGGGAAAAAGGCATTTGATATGGCTATTGTTTTCAAAAACTTCAAATGGGATGTACTCTACATGTACGCCATTCCTCAATCTTTGCTTGATGGCATCAAGGAATGGTTCAACTCCATGTATATAAAGTATTATGAAAGCAGAATGAACTTGAACTGGTGGCCAATTTTGAAGACTATTACTGATGATCCAGATAAATTTATCGAAGATGGTGGTTGGGAATTTTTGAATATGGAAGCTAGTGATTCTAATTCTGATAATTCAAAAGAGTCAGATCAAGGATACAAACCCTTTGATGTAGAAGAGAAATCAGAATCAGATGAGGAAGGTTCAGAAGATGAATCTCTTTTGGAGTTAGAGGAGGACGAAGAAGAAGAAGATTTTGAAGAGGAGGAAGGTAAAACATGGGATGAATTAGAAGTCGAATCCAGAAATGAAAATAAGGAAAAAGGAGATGAGTTTGACAGTGAAGAAAAAATGCAACAATGAAAGGTAAAAGCTATAGGGAAGTCTTAGGCACCTGATATTAGAGATTCAAGAGGAATTCCTACCAAGAGGCATAAAGTTAGATGAATTGAGTTCATCTACATCCTTCTACTATTTAAATTCATGCACATAAATAGTCATCTTGTAATCATAAGATTTGAGCTCTATTTACTCATCCTACACATCAATAAACAACTCAACACAAGAGATACAAATTGACATATTAACACAACAATATCCAACTAAGTTATTGAAACTCAACTATTGATACCTCGTTCTCCATCCAAATTACAAAATTGTCCACTTTTTTTTTTGTAACATATTCTTTTCAAATTGCTTTGGATGGTGGCCATATTTCTCCTCCTATCAAAACATGGCACATGGACTAGTTAAACTAATTAATATGCAATCATTTACTTTTTCCAAGGAAATAAAAAATATATATCATTTAACATATTAAATATACTTAAAAATGTATAGATCAAGGCATGTAAACCTTTCTAGCCACTGCGATGTGTAGCATGAAGTTTCTCAAGCCTAGCCTTGGAGGCCTCATCCTGAAACATATACTAATTCAATTTAACTATGCACAAATAAAATTTAAATATCATTTAATAAATTTGATATAATCTTATGAGAAAATTTAAATACCTGCATACTCTCCTCACTAGACTTCCTTCGTGCATTAGACTTTTGTGGCAGCACGCGAGTCTTCCTTTTGTTCTTGGTGGTCTTGCGGTGACTCTTGCAAGTCTTCTACCAATGGCATGCGGTAGTGCGGTGACCACTGCTATCCCGCGGCTCCTTCATCATCTCAATGCGGTAGAGCAGTTTTTAGTGTAGTCCCACTAGTTGCTTCTTCCTTCTCGACAGTAGTGTGGTGAAATATTCTATGGAAACATTTTTTATTCATAAAGGAGGCCATGGAGAGAGGACGTGAACGACGTAGAAATACTAAATTGTTGAGAGGAAAGTGGGTGGACATTGTAGCAAACAATAATGTTAATGACCAAGACTTCTAAATTTTTAGAATTATTTGCAATTTATGTTTAAAAAAGGATGATTCTTATGGCCTAAACTTTGAAATGCTTCAGTAATATTATGTTGTACTTGGACAATTGAAAACCTGTTTTATTCTCCTAGCAAGCTTTTTATTTTCCATTATAATTCTAGACCAAACAACATTTGCGGAGATGGCCTTTTACACCGATCTTAATTTGTATGAAGTTCACAAGTTTGTTGTCAAGCAGTAAATTCCTTTTGTAGACAGGAAATGTAAAGGCTTCATTTAAGAAAATATAAGTAGTCTCTTTCTGAGGGTTATCCACATGCAAAAAGTAAAAAACACATAAAAAAAAATTGTACAGTAGAAAATCAAACTCAATCAGTTATGTCTTATTTCACTTGCACACTTATCTGAAAGACATAGGGTATTCACCATACATTTCCCTTGACAAAGAAAACATGTGCTTTCATTTATTTTTACTATATATCTCATAAGTGAAATTGTTGTTACATAATGATGCACTAAGAAAATAACATATACAAAAACATGCAAAGAAAATGTTTAAAATTTAACATGCAACCTACTGTGTTTTTTTTTTGATCGGTGATAATATTTGATTTTATTAATAATAATGTAGAATTTGCATCAACTTCAAAAATTAAGTCCATCCAACAGCTTCTAAAATATGTCTATTTAACTAGCACAGTTCCCAACAAACTAGAAAAAAACTATTGAATCTGCCTGTAAACAACCCTATCTACTATTACCCATACCCCATACTGTTTACATTTTCAAATAAAAAACAGGTCTTAACCCTAAAAAACATAAAAAAAAAACTAAAATATAAACTATATTTTAACGAAAATTGAGCTTCAATTTATGTAGAAGTGCCTGAAGTGCTACCCAGTTGCATTAGGAATATTTCCTTGATTTACTTCATCTTCTTCCTTGGGAGCAAACCTTTCTTCTCTCGTAGATCCTCTTCGGCGACATCTTTGAGTCCCTCAATGACCGTCTCGACCTCCATTATTTCTACACAAAGTTTTAGGGCTTTCCGTCCTAGCTCCGCTCCTCCTCTCCACATAGCTTTGGTGATTCGTTTTGGCCACCTAATGAAGGGACAATTTATCTTTGCTGCTTCAGGGTCCACATCTTCCATGTCTTCACTCACATCAAAGCCTTCTCCTGGTATAGCCCATTCCAGGATACTTTCCATATTCACTAAGAAATTCTTGTGTACCAATTCCTTCATTACTTTCCTCACTTCCTCCATTGACTCTCCTTAGTCCAACCCCCATGCCATGATTAGAGAGTAAATATCCATATTAGTACGATATCTTTTCTTCAAATCTTTGAAGCCATTACCCAGGATTTTTTGCATAGATTGTGCCACCTTCACATCCTTGGAGAGTAACAATCCTCTCAGCCTCTTCATAGTTGTTTTTCCAAAAAAATGGTCCAATTTTCTCCTCGAATGTAGAGTGAAATTGACCTCCATTTCTTCTCTAGTATGCTATCTTCCAAACTGTCTCACACCGCAGACCTATTACATTCCTTGCCACTGCAAACTGAGAAGCATCAGATAAAATGCCTTATGTGTCTTTAAAACACATCATATTGTTAGCCCTCATCATTAGTGTCGAACGTACATCCAATGCCGAAAACCATAGTTACGAGACTCGCCCGGAAGCACCCAAACTCGGCGAGTCCCAAGCCGAGCACACCTAGCCGGGTCCTGGGAACCCGGACGCGGATGCGGCCGAGTCCTACTGAGTCCTGGCCGGACTCGCCGGACTCGCCAGACTCGCCAGACACGCCAGACTCATCGCTTCCCGGAGAGTGCCGAGCCCTGGACGCGGCCAGCGATAGCAGAAGCAAAAGTGAATAAAAAACATAAAAGTTGATGTTTAAGTTTTTTTTTTTTTTTTGTTATATTATCTCCCCAACCCTAAAAGCAACCTCATTTCATTCATTTGGCAAAATAGGAGGAGAAGAGAGAGTTGTGAGGAAAAATAGGAGGAGAAGAGAGGGCAACCAGCAAGCTGTTGAAGACAAATATAGGGCCACATACCATTTGGGAAGCTTCATAACAGCAAGGAGGTGCATTGAGAGCTCATTACCAGTGATTGGGAGGAGTTTGCATTGCATTCCAAGCCAAATATAAGAGGTAAGTTTGATTTTTATTGGTTTTTTTTGTGTTTTTTTAACAAATAATTCATTGTAATTTGAAAAATCATTATTTTTTTTAGTTTGCATTTTTTTTTTTAGAAACCCTACTTGCAATATAAATAATTTTATAAACCCTACTTGTTATTGCAGCCACATTCATTTGCAAATCAAAACATATTATTATTTTCACAATGTCTCAAACCCCAGGCAAAGAAGACCCTGCTTGGAAACATGCTGAAATCTTTCCTGGAATGAAAAAAGGGGAAGCAAAATGTAAATACTGCAAAACAATATATCATGGAGGCATAAATCAATTAAAATACCATATTGCACGCATACCCATCCATGATGTAGTGGGATTCCCTATAGCACCTCCTGAGGCTGTCCGTGAAGTGCAGGTGCAATTAGAAACTTTTGAATTGCAAAAAGAGATGAAAAAAAAACAGAAGCATGAATTGGTGAGTTTGGGAGTTGGACATGGACTTGGTGCTGTTGGAGATGCTTCTTCCATGCCTCCATACCGTCCTAGTGCTAGTGCTTGTGCTAGTGGTACTGCTTCTGCACCAGCTATCTCTGTGCATACTCCTACTGCTGGTGGCGCTAGTACTGCTAGTGGTAGTGGTAGTGGCAGTATTATTGGCCCTAGAGTTCGTAAATCTAGGGTGCTCATATTTTGTACCACACACTACTCCTGGTTCCCAACCATTGCTTGAGAGCATGGGTTGGAACAAGGATGTACATGATGCAGCAAAAAAGACAATTGCACACTTTTGGTACTACTGCACCATTCCCTTCCATGTAGCCAGGTAATTCTTTTTTGTTTAATTGTTTTAAAATTTATTATTTTAGAATCTAGATGTATCTCATTATCGAATTCAAATTTAGTGCAGTTAAAATCTTAAAACTTTTCATTTTACAATACTTATGTAAGTAACTTATTAATTTATTTATGACATGTTTTAGGTCACCTTTTTGGCAAAACATGGTTGATGCCATAACCATATGTGGGCCGGGGTTCAAAGCCCCTTCTGAAGATGAATTAAAGGGCCCACTTTTGACTCAAAAAGTGGTAGATGTGAAAGCACAATTAGAGGAGCAGCGTGAGTAGTGGAGGAGGATTGGTTACACCATCATGACTGATGGTTGGACCGATAGGAGAAATAGGACGCTGCTTAATTTTCTAGTGTCTTCCGGAGCTAATTGTACTTCCCTCAATGCATTGAAATTTGAATTTGATTTAGTGATTAATAATTTAATATGGTTGATTTTTGTTTTTTAATTTATTGAATAACTGGTTTTGCTTATTCTTTTAGGTGACACTATTTTCATTAAGTCCATTGATGCTTCTGCCCAATTCAAAAATGCCACATATCTATGTGAGGCTATAGAGGAGGTGATAGCTGATGTGGGGGAAGAGAATGTAGTGCAAGTGGTGATAGATAATGCAGCAAATTATGTTGCTGCTGGTAGATTATTGATGGAGAGGCACCCTACTATATTCTGGACTCCATGTGCCACCCATTGCATTGACCTCATGATGGAGGATCTTGGCAAGCTCCCATGGATCAAAACATGTGTGGATGCAGGTAGAAACATTTGCAAATTTATATACAATCACACATGGGTGCTTAACCTTATGAGGCAATACATGGAGTTGAGGGAGTTGTCTCATCCTGGCATCACTAGGTTTGCAACTAATTTTATCACATTGCAATCCTTGATTCGATCAAAGGCAGCCTTAAGGTGCATGTTTGTTGATGAGGAGTGGTCTTCATCATCATTTTCTACAAGCACTGCAGGGATTGGTGTGGCCAATTGCATTTTTGATGAGCAAGGGTTTTGGACACCAGTGGAGGAGATTGTGAAGGTAAAATTTAATTCTTTATTATGTTTTAATTTTTAATCATATGTTTTATTTGTTTATTTTCATTCACACTTATTTGTGAAACATGTTTGCACTTTGCAGTTTATTGAGCCCTTGCTAGTTCTCCTACGAGTTACAGATGGGGAGAAGCCCGCACTGGGATACATATATGAGGGCATGGATAGGGCCAAAGAGGCCATTAGATCAGTCTATGGTGGAGTTCAGGATAAGTATTGTCCCATTTGGGAGATCATTGATAGGAGATGGAAAAACCAACTTCATAGGCCCATCCATGTAGCCGCATGTTTCCTAAATCTGGCCTTCCAATTCCGCCGTGATATCCGTGGAGATAGAGAAATTCTTAGTGGGCTCTACTCGATGATAGAGCGGATGTTGCCCGCTGTTACTACACAGATAGTGCAGGAGATAGATGCCTTCAGTAAGGCATGAGGAGACTTCTTTGCATGTCAAATGACCATAGATAGTAGGACAACATTACTACCAGGTAAAAATATATTTAAGGGCATAATTGTCATCTTTTTATATTGTATTTTATTATTAAATGTTGAACTTGAAACTTGAAATGAGATTGATTTTGTTTCTTTTTCTCATCTCAGATAGTTGGTGGAGGTTGTTTGGTTCCGATGCATGGAACCTGCAGAATATTGCCATTCGTCTATTGAGCTAGCCATGCAGTTCATTTGGTTGTGAGTGCAACTGGAGTATGTTTGAGCACATACACTCCAAGAAGCACAATAGATTGACAGTGGAGAGGATGAATGACTTGGTCTATGTTCATTACAACCTTTGGCTCAGATACAGGAAGCTTTTTGACCACGACAACACCCTGATCAATCTAGATGAGGTTGATCCATAGTCTGAGTGGACCACTGAGGCTACAAATGCAGTCTTTAGTGACGAGGACCTTGATTGGGTGGACCAGGCAGAGAGAGAGGCTAAGGTTTTAGCTATGGCTGAGGAGGAGGCTAGAGCACGAGGAGACATAGCTGTTGTTGGTGAGAGTGGCACGAAGACTCAGACAGAGGCAGAGACTATGGCTACAACTGCAACATCATCCAGGAGCATTAGACACCTTCGTAGGAAGGATGTTGGCTCCACTATGCCATAGAGTCATAGATTCATAGCTATTGTTTTGATATTTCATATTTGTATGGAACATTTGATGTTATGGATTTCGTATTCCATGACTTTTGTATACATTTGACTAATTTTATAATCTATATATCTAAGTATGCTATTTCCTTTAGCAGCGCAACTATAATTTGTGTACTTTATACTTATGTGATCATTGTATACTTGTGTATGTGATCAAATTTGCTTTTATTTGTGTTGTATTCAATAAAGGGTGCTTGAAACAAGTTTTAAATCCTTAAAAATCTCTAAATTTCTAGGTTTTTTTCAACTTTTTTTCATTTTGCCGAGTCTGCGCCGAGTCTGAGTCCCGAGTCCCCGAGTCCCGAGTCGAGTCACCCTAGCCGAGTCCGAGCCGAGTCTGAGTCTTGTTACTATGCCGAAAACAATACCTTCATCAATGCTTCAAGTCCTTTAGGAATTTAAACCACATTCCTCTACTTGCTAGCATTAACTCCTTCCTGCATTAATTACAACAGACAAATTTCCTCCATAGGAATTCCACTAAAATATACTATTCTTATTTCCTCCACCTCTGCAAAAGATAGAGCCCATTTCAATAGGGTATATGCTTCCATGTTCCCAGTTCTCCTAACATGACTAACCTTAAAGTCCTCAAAAAAATATAATTCTTTAATAATTTTCCTAATCGCACCTTGCAAATGTCAAGTATCAATTCCTCCTTTTATTATTTCCTGGATTACTTGGATGAATTGTTGGCAAAAAAAAAAAGGATTACTTGGATGCTTCTTCCATTCATTTTGTATCAACATATGTTCGTGAAGACACAAAAGTTAATAGCTCAATCAGGTAGAGCTTTTGTGATTTTCAAATGAAGAGTAAGGAATATTTTTATTTCTACTACATTACATTCATGTGCATAAACAAAATTAGAAGATTGCATTACTAGATTGCACTTGTGCAGATGCATATAATATAGGAAAGATGGCACAATCCTTTCAAAAATGTAGTCTTTATTGATAATGTAAATGTATGTTGTTCCACACAAGCCATGGAACTGACTATTTGAATGCATATAATAAAAAAACTATACATTTATAGATACAAAAGAGAAAAATGCACATAAAGAGAAAGGGGACCCGTCATTGCCTCAATGAAAAATCCTGATTGCTTTGTTCTGCATCATCTTCAGTCTTCCCACTTGTCTAAGCCTCCAAGTTGATGTCTTCCTTGTTGCTCCTAGGCTCCCTACATTTGAGTGAGAAGAGTGTTGTTAGAGAAATGAAGGATCACCAGTCAAAATATGTGCATACATCTATAAACATATAATTTGATCATCATGTGCATTCAAATAACTTGCATACCATATATTTCTAGGAAAACAAGAAAGTTATCAAACATATCTATCATATGCTTGGTTTTATCTAACATATTTTCTCATTGTGTAGGTATAGATAAAATTAGGTTGTTGTTTTATTTATCTGGTTACAACATGTGGGGTGAAATATGGCTCCCACAAGGGTTGAGCCCAACTTGCTGCCCTATTGTTTCATTTGAGAAGGATAATCACAAGTAAACCATCCATGAATCATTAAAGATCAATCTTTGCAAGGATAGTGGAGTATGTTGGTAAGGGGTAATCTCTTTATTGATAAATATTTATCCTTATTAATAAGAAAATTCCACTATCAACATAGCCATGATTCTGACAAAACTGATCATCAAGGATTCCAAGATAGTTTTCATTAACAGTCTAGTTAAAAGTAAGCAGCCCAAAGCATCATAGCAATCACAAGAATTGAACATGAGGGGTAGTCATGTAGATTAAAATCTTACACAATAGTCATCACTTGCAAAGACAGAGACATCATGTTTCCACATATCAAATTAAATTAAATGCATGAAAGGTACAACGATGAAGTCCATAATAGTGAATGTTTCTTAAGAAGGATTGAAGGACAACATTTTGTATCAAGGAGAACAAGGTAGCCTCAAACTCTATTGTACCTGAGTATGACAATACTTGAGCTTCTAGTGTTTCTAGATGGAACCTATAGCGAAAAAGTGTAGTCTCCATCAAAAGTAACCATCTTCGGAGCTCTTCCCTGAAATGAGGGTTGAAAACATTAGAAGAAATGAAATACCATAATTCTAAAGTAACAATTTGTATCAAGACAAATGTTAGAAAGTATAATTAAAAAGACAAATCCTTACAATTGCACCTTAAATTGGACCAAACAATAATAACAAATGTGCCCTGATAAATCTTGCAGATTTAAACAACTTGAAAAGACCACTTTGGAGACAACAAAGCAATAACTAAGCATGAAAATTAACACAACAATTGAACACTGAAAATTGATTACGAGTTATAATGTATCTGCTCCATTATATTGCTCAAAATATAAACATACATAACATGAGTTCTTTTGATATGAATAAGTGGATGAGATGGTCTAGTATCTATTCTAATGGATTGAAATGATGATGATATGATGATCAAAATCAGACCTTGGTTTCCCTATTCGTACGGGAATCAACAAGCTTTAGGCCCGTTCACAAAAGTTACATCGTTTCTTAACTAAAGCATAATTAACATAACATAGAAACTTAAAAAGATAGGTCCATTCCAATTGTTTCCAAACATTAAATAATGCTTGTGTTTGTTGATAAATGATAGGTAGAATATTTTGATGAAACACATACTAATACCCAAGATCCAATTGGGTCATTAAGATTTGGACAGGATGATCCAAACCATCCTTTAAACCATACCAGGGCGAAAAGAGCAAGATTGAAGAGAACACCCAGAAGTGTTTCACACTAGCTCAAGGTACAATCCAAACTGGTTGTGATACAGATAGCAATCCAAATTTTCTTGAACTGTCCATACCAAGTGTTGCATCACAATATATTCTTCCTGGACATAAAAATGCCACATGTTAACCCCTTCTAAATAAAACTCAAAATACCATGAAACAATGAGTCCCCTATATTAGTAAGTAAGTAGGAAGTCTATAGGGCATAGTTTGGTTTTATACAAGGATGCTCATGAAAGGAATCTTCCAGTGACAGTGAGTGAGTTGTTTGAGATTGCAACTGATGGTGCAATATCCAGTCTTAAAGGTAGTTAGCAAAGTAGTAAATGTGCAAGAAAATCAAATTGTACACAAAAAACAATTCACAATGTTATCTTGCATAATGCCTTAAGTTTGAAGACAAAAATATGATTGTATCTTGATGAAAGTAGTGACCTTAATGGTATTGTGCTTATGGAGCCAACATTTTAAGCAAGGCAGTGAGTGGTGGTTTGGAACAATGACAGGTATGAAGGACTTACTTTATATGCATACTATGCAGTCTAGCTTAAGACAACATTCTTAGAAGAGATTGAAGATGGATTAGGGAACTCAAGGTTTACCATGATAAAGATTAAAGAAAAGACTGAGATCTATTTAAAAGCCACTATAATGAAGATATTAAAGATGTCAAATAAAAAACCCTAGCAGCTGGAGTAATGAACACAGTGTGAAAGAGGATAGTATGCTAGGATAGATTTAGGAGATCTCCACATTATCTAATCACAGAAAAATACATCATTTATTTATTTATTTAAATTAAAAGAAATTATTCTAAACCCTATATAGGACACATAGATACTTCAAAAGCATCTGATTTATTTTTTTAAATTAAAAGAATTCATTCTAAACCCTATATAGGATACATTGATACTTCAAAAAAATCTGAAGGAATTTGAGACTATGCAAACATATGTCAATTAAATACTTGGATTACAAACAATAGCATGAACATTGTAACCCTTGTTGATCAGAGCTGGAATTGATAAACATCAATGAATCCTATGCCTCCTATCACATACATCTCCTTACCATTCTCTGTCATTCTTTACTGAAACACTTCTCCATTTCAGTGGGCTATGCCTAAAAATAAGGTTTCAACAAAGGTTTTATTGTATGTTTACTAAAATGAAAACTCCATTCTAGCAGGCTATGCTTGAAAATAAAATTTTGATGAAATTTTTAGAGTATTTTGGCAGGCTATATTCTTGATTCCTTAAATGATTTATACAAATGGATTGTGACTAATGTGATTTGTTGTATTTAGTGCTAGAAATTGTAATGATGCCATGACTACCATACTTCCGCCATCTCTTATTATACCCACTATGGTATGGTGGTGTTTTTCCCTCCCCTTCTGTTGTTTATCGCACTATCGCCTTGCTCAAGGCTTCTTGTTGTGGGTTTGCGGTGTATACCACTCTATTGCATATGTTTCTCACCTTCCCAGTGGTATAGCGGTGTATGCTTTTGATCATTACTTGAAGAGTTTCGATGAGACAATCTTGTTTGTCTTACCGATATCTCAATGTCTCATCGACATTAGATCTTATGTTCCTTTGATGTTGGTTGTCGGTGTTGATGAGACAAGTTAATATCTCTTACGGATATTCCATTGTCTCATCAATATTTTCCTTCAACGACATTTCTTTATATATTGATGTAACTCTACCATGTCAGAGAGGCTCATGATTATCACTATGGTATGGTCGTGTTTTTACCTTCCCTTTAGCTATTTACCGCACTACCGCCTTGCTCAAGGCTTCTTGCTACAAGGTTGTGGTGTATACTGCTCTACAACATATGTTGCTCACCTTCCCTATAGTCTAGCAGTGTATTCTTTTGATCATTACTTGAAGAGTGTTGATGAGACAATCTTAATTGTCTTACCGATATCTCAATGTCTCATTGACATTACTTCATTATATCCAAGAGTTGTGTTTCATCGAGCACTTGTAGATATACCTTGTCGATGTGACGTAAGTGATTCTCTCCTCGATATGCTCATATCTTGTTGAAATTTCACTATTTTACATCATCGATGAGACATATAAATAAGTCTTTTCAACATAGGGGTGTCTAAATCAGTGCTAAACTCGAAGCTAAAGTCGGGAGCTAAAAGTGGTGCTAAATTCAAAGCTAAACTCAGAGACAAAGGTGGCACTAACGACAACACCACACTCAAAGCCAATATCGGTGCTAAAGGTGGCACTAATTTTGACATCCATTAGCGCCGACTTGTCTTGATCAGTGCAAATAAACGCCAAAAATAACATAATCTTGATAAATAGCGCCGATGTTTTCAAAAAATCAGCAAAAAATACATTAAAACAATGGGTGGAAGAAAAATATGGAGCAAATCACAGGGATTTGTTGTAGTGTATCTCTTATATAAATATATCTTTTTCCACAAACACACATATGTGTTTTTACCCTTCAAAATGTGTGGTAAAGTGAAAGGTTCAAATGAAGAACACATAACTTGTGATGAAGCCATATGATGTGAGGCTCCAAAATCAAGATGCCATCTCCCTAATTCATGACTTGTAGATCCAATAAGTTTATTAACTTATCAACTCCATTCTAGCTAATCCTACCATCCTTGACTATGTGAATGGTGATGGTATAGAAGAAGAGGATGAACTAGAAGATTTTGAAGATAATGAAATATTGTGCTCCTGAAGGAGGTGCTTCAACTCTTCTAACTATTTTTTATAATAATTATGCTCACCATTCCCTTTCTTTTTCAATATGTGCATATGGGTCTCTCCTTATTAGGTTTATCCTTTTTGAAAGAGGTGGGATGATCATTACATTCTACCTTTGTTTTGAGTATTTGTGCTAAAAATGATTGGCTCTTGGGTAGTGCATCTAACTGGATAATCTTAACTTTCTCTCTAGTCAAATGGTAACAAAAAGTTTCAAAACAAGGCATGTTGAATGATTCACCTAAGGCATTCATGGTGGAGTAAAAGGTAGAAGAAAATATTGTAAATTATCCTTTTAACTTAGACAAAATCAAGAATGTAGATTCCTTATTAGATTTATTTTTCCCACAACTAACCAATTGAGATTTGAAGAATTTGAACTTATCCAAATAATCCTCAATGGTAGGAAATATATCAAGAGAAAGATGTTGGTGTAAGTAGTGACTTTATCAAACTAGTTAGCTTCTGGCATATCTAGAGAGAGTTCTATTCACATTGCTCAAGTCTCCACTTAGAGACTTCTATAATTTTGTCTCACCACATGTGGTTTCTTGACATGTGTATTCACTTGTGAGACACATCTTGCATGCACACTTTCTAATCACATAACACTTCTCATGTGAGTTAACAAGTGTTCCATCATTGGAGGAATAGTCAATCATTATGTTTGACTTTCCTACCTTCACGACTTTGCCTATATATGCAAGGTTTCTATGTACATGTTCAAATCAACTTTTATCAATCTTTTGATAATATCAATTAGGCTTATTTATGTACATACATTTTGTGGAAGTTTTTGGTTTTTGTTTTATGATCTTCGAAATCATAACATGATATCAAAGCCTTGTTAGCAAAACCCTTTCCAAACTCTTGCACCTTGCCTAGTCAAGAGTTCCATGCAATTTGGCTTGTTACATGTATTCAGGTTCTTGCTTGAATTTTTGAGTGTAGAGGCTGAGTCATATAGGTGTGACAGGATATCTCAGAGAGGAATCTCTATTCAAGAGAAATTTTGTGATCTCTATTTTGAGGGCATGAGTTTGTAGCAAGCAAGCGAGTTGCATCATTTTGTGAAGATGTGTGACAGGCTTGAATCTATGTGTGATAGTGATCTGCATGTAGTCTCATAGGGATGATCCTTTTGGAAAATATTGAGGAGAAGGGTAGGCCACAAGCCTTTTGTGCAAGCTTTGAAGTCACTGAAGGCTGCCTAAATCTCTTTTTGAAGTGCATCATACTTATTTCCAACACTCATTAGTAGCCAAAGCCATCACTTTCTTTATTGTGCCCCCCTATCTTCTATGTGGTAAGGTATACGACACTAATGAATCCATATTGGAAGTGCCTTTATAGGCGCGAATGCTCCATTGCTTCTTTGAATGGGTCACAACATTCCTTATATGCCAAGTGAATACATCAATTCATTGTAGAGAGTTATGAACGTCGGCAAGAGCTTGTTAGGAAGTTTCCCTTCAACTCAACAAGTTTTTCCTCGCAAACATTCATTGATCAGTAGAAGGAGGAAAACCAAGCTCACTATTTTTTCTTCTACTGGCACAAAAAATGAGCACATACAAGCTCTCAAACTTGTAGTCTTTAGATCTTCATGATATCAAGGCTCGCCCTCGTATTGATCTCAATAATGATCTTTCATTATTTGGCTATGTAAAAAGTCTAATCTATCATTATTTGGAGCATTAAAAAGCACCGGGCAACTTCCTTCACACCTCGCCTTCATCTAGGAGCTGAGCACGACCTCTTCTAAAGATAGGTGATCTATATGCCACCTCCCAACACAAAGTCTCTACACTCGTGATCCTATTTCTCGAAGACTTTCAAGTGGAATTCATAAAGGTTTAGAAATTGTAGCAGAGATTGTGTTCAAATTGCCTTGGAATTTATGTGCATTGGATACTAGGGTCTCATGCATGATAGTTTCAAGTGTCTTTTGGCACATTAATTTCTTAGTTAAATTTCACTTCTCTAGGTGTGAGGGTATCCAAGTAATAAATTAGAGTGTAATATATAAAAAGTCAAATATATGATACCTGCGTTAAATTTAGAAAAGTGCATGGATAGATCAAAAGATCTTCCTAGTACCTTTTCAATGCTGCAAGTATCACAAAAATCAGATAAGAAGGAGAAAATTAATAAGCTCAAATGTCAAAATAGAAGATCTAAATTCATTCAACAATAACCTTTACCAACAAAAAATACAATAGTAAGAACTACACCATTGAAAAGTACACAAAACCAACTTTCCAACAATATCTTATTTGTGAAAATCTAACTCTTGGATCAAAATTTATACTTGATTTTGCAAATTTTCTTCTTTAGGCAATAAAAAAAGGTTTTAGGCCCTCTAGCATGGGTGCTAGTCACCCACAAGACTAGCAAATATGCATTGGGGTGTTGGCCAGTCAAGGCAAGGCAACTGAGTGGAGTAGTGGGGCATTAATAGCAATAGAGCAAGGAGATCCTTGTGTCACCTATTGGGACTAAGTTCCTTAGTGTTGGGCATGACCACCCACTCATAAGGTGCAAAAATAGGGGCTAAACTGCCCAAAAAGAAATTAGAAGAAAATTTAAAAACCAAAATTTTGAATATTAAAACTTTGTCAACCATACCTACAAACACAAAGATGATGTAGAAGATGAAAAAGAGGAATAATTTGTGAACATGTTGACAAGAGTATATCTTGTGACTCATATGATTTTGATGATGTCACAACCCTCTTTTAGCTCTAAAATTTATTTTGCTCTATTATTATATGTATACTTCAATGATTTCATATATTAAGTGTCATACGCATGAATTAAGAAAGATAATTTGGCTGGAAATTATTTATGTATAAATATAGATATATAAATATATATATAAAAAAACTATAAGACAAAATACTCTTTATCATGACCTCTTTTTGTTTACCTATCAAATAGATAATATTATTCTTGATAATGTTATTCAAGGAAGTTAAATTCTTTGAGGAAAAAAGAAAACAAATATTAGAAAATATTATGTAAATAAAATTATAATTTACAAATTAATAAAAAGATACTAATATCTTAATACATTTCAATTCGCTAGTTACAAAAAATCTTGTAATTTACAAGAAACAACCAAGTAAGGTGTTACTATAGGTTTTATAAAGAATCTATTTTGTCCATGGTGAGCGGGGGGGAGGGTGGATGGCATGGAAAAGGGAAAGAGAGGAGGGAGGATAAAATTTCTATTTTGTAGCGAAAAGAGGGAGAAGATGGCATTCCAGTATACGATTTCGGATAAACATCTTGATCTTAATTTTTTTATATAGATAGAATTGCATCGTAGTAATCCTCCATCATCTTTGTCTACAATAAGTATGATGCTAGGAGTAATGTCTTGTTCAGTAGTACCCATAGCTTCATATCATATTACCTCAATTGTTCCTCACTGTACCATTTTCCTTGCTAGATGAATCAATGGTTTTCTCATGTATAGGAAAAGATTAGTATTTCCAGAGAATATTACCATACCGAATGGTTTTTCAAAAAATTAAATTCTCAAAAATAATATAGAGCTAATGTTCTGTTTCCCAATCAATCGAGAATACTCAAACATATGGGTATGTGCAGGATCATCATGGAAAAAATAGGCCCTTAAGTGGCGATGAAAATTCAAAAAATTAGAGTTAGCCAACTTGATGTAAAAATTTGAATAAGTTATTTATATTATTTCAAAAATATGTAAGAATAGGATCTATAGCAAATTGAATGTAGTTTCTAAACTACTAGGTTTATTTTATTTTTTTAAATCTATTTGGTGAAAAATTGAAATTTCAATGCAGTAGTACTTAAATTTCAAGGAAAAAATAAGTAGGTGTCTATCTGACCACCCTAACCACAATAAAATGATAGTATTTTTTTATAAGATTTTAGATATAAGTAAAGGACTCATGTCCTAATGTGATGCATATTTTTTTGTAATTTTTCCAAGTAAATAATTAATTATGAATTTTTTATTACAATTTTTAAAAAATATAAAAACTCGAATGTTTGACCACCTTAACTTGGTCAAAACTTCATGAAATTCAAATTTTTATTTATTCTTATAGTATGTGAAGCATAGAATGTGACACATGTTTTGGATTCAAAAAATGTGATAGAGTTTGAAAGTTATAGATGTTTTTCAATCAACCTATCAATCAAGACTTTAGTCATAATTCAAATAGAAAATGAATAATAATTATTTATTAAATTAAAAGTAAAGAATAATTTATATGGGTGGAAAGCTGAGAATCTCCTTTAAAAACCCTTTTCGTTTCATAAATTTTGGGTAAAAAAAAGTCGTCAGCCACATGGGCCATCATATCACTTACATATCGCCACTTTTTGACCCATCATGATCCTGCACATACCCACATGTGGAAGCACAAACAATGCAAGGAGACATGCAACTTTATTTTCTATTCAATAAGATATAAATGGCATTACATAAAAAGGGTAAACTTAAAAAACTCAGAAAATAAACCTAAGCTACATATTAGAAATTTCCTGGGAGCAATCAGGAGCTGCTCACACAGACTGACAGCTTTCAAGAGCTTCTAGGAGCTCACTGTTAGGAGTTACACAGAGCTCTTTCAAGAGAAATCACTGCTAACATACAAATAAAATACAACTATTGTTGTTTAGGAGCTTCTCTGAATCACACAAAGAACTCACACAAAACATTCTACTTCTCAGTCTGCTGCTGCAAAAAATTCTTACACATTCATCTTCATTCATTCCTTTTATCGCTTCAACATTCCCTCTCAAAATTCAAAATTAACTACCACCATAAATCTATAAATTCAAAATGACCAACCACAATAAATTCTGGATTTGTCAGGAGCTTCAGGGATGAAGATCCCAAAAATTGTCATTGAAGAAGGGTCTCCTAATGGGTAGGTGAAACAACTGGGGGTCTAACGTGAGAGTAGGCTCAAGAAAAAAAAATCCAACACTCCCTCTTTGTCTTGAGCCGACGAAACAAGATCAATCCTAATCTAAATCAACAACACCCAAACTGTTCCTTAGACACTTGAAGTTGTCCTCGCTCAAAGGCTTGGTGAATATGTCTGCTAGTTGCTACTCAGACCTACAAAATTCCACTTTAATTTCACCATTTTCAACCAATTCTCTAATAAAATGATACCTGATTTCAATTTTCTTGCTTCTTCCATGAAACATGATATTTTTTCATCAAAGCTATTGATGAAACATTGTCACAAAATATTATTGTTCCATCCTCTTGTTCTTCTCTCAAATCTGCCAAGATTTTTCTCAACCAAATAACTTGACATGTTGCATTTGCTGCTATATACTCAGCCTCGGTTGTTGATAGGGAAACTATGGGTTTCTTCTTGGAATCCTATGATATAGCTCTTGAACCCAAATGAAACACATAACCCGATGTGCTCTTCCTATCATCCAAACTTCTTGCCCAATCACTATCCGTGTATCCAACTACCCAAACTCATTTGTTGCTGTGTACAAAATTCCATATCCTTTGGTGCCATTCACATACCTCAGGATTATTTTACCCGCTTTCCAATGGGTGTCTCTTGGAGTCTCCATAAATATGGAAATAAGACTCACTCCATGCATTATATCAGGCCTAGTTGCAGTCAAATACATCAAACTTCCAACCAAAACTTTAAACATGGTCAGATCCACATTGCTGTTGCAATATTTCTTGCTCAACTTTAGATCTATGACTGTTGGTGTTGGGGTAGGTTTTCTTTCAAGCATCCTAAATCTCTTCAATATTTCATTTGCATTATTTTCTTGAGAGATAAATATACCATCATGCATTTTTTTTACTTCTATGCCTATAAAATCTCTCAAGAGACCTAAATCTATCATTTAAAACTCTCTTTTCATGGCCTCTTTAAAATCAACAATGAGGAAATCCTCATCTCCAATAAAAACCAGATCATCTACATACAAGACAACAATCAAAATCTTACCATTTTCTTCCTTGATGTAAAGAGTGGGCTCACCATCACTTTTGCTAAATCCAATGCTCATCAAATATGATTCAATCTTGCTATACCATACTTGTGGAGCTTGCTTCAGCCCATAGAGGGCCTTCTTTAGCCTATACACCTTGTGTTCTTGACCCAAAACTTCATATTCAAATGGCTGCTCTACATAAACTTCTTTCAACACTCCATCTAGGAAGGCAGACTTCACGTCCATTTGAAGCACCTTCCATTTGTGCTGGGCTGCAATTGCTATGACTTCTCGCACGATATCCATCCTTGCAATGGAGGCATATGTCTCATTATAGTCTCTCCCAAACTACTATTTGTACCCCTTAACCACCAATCATGCCTTGTGTTGCTCTATCCTTCCTTCGACATTGCACTTGGTCTTGTAGACCCATTTCACCCCAATAACTTTCTTGTTGGGAGGAAAATCAGTTAGCTCCCATGTGTTGTTCCTCTCTATTGCATCTATCTCCTCATCCATGGCCTCACACCATTTCTCCTCTTTCACAACATCCTCAAAATAAATTGGATCACTATGAGAAAATAGTGCAAAATTCATGTTCTCGTTAAAATCTTCATCATACCTTTCATCTTGGTAGATCTCTCTTAGAATCTTGGTCTTCTTTGGAATTAGGGAGGTGAGAGTGGGGTTTAAACTTTCACTACTGCTGCTACTTTGTTGAACAGGCTGGGTAAGAGATGTTGGGAGCTCTTGAGAGCCAATCTTTTGGCTGTCTGCGGCTGCATTCCTTTTTGTTCGCTCATTTTAGGAGTTGTCAGGAGCTCTTTGTGGCCAATTGTTTGGCTTTCTATGACTATCTTCCTAAATATCTACCCGCGTCAAGAGCTGTCATGAGCCAACTGGAACTCTCTCCAACTAAGTTATGAGACAGTCTATTTAACTGCTTGTTTGAGTCAGGAGCTCTCAAGAGCTGTCGGGAGCCGACTGTCTCTACTGCTACAGGATCTTGCTGATCTTCATACTCATCTTCTTCATCACCTTGAACTATCAGGAGTTGACAAGAGCTGTCAAGATTTGTTGGGCCATCCCATGACTCATCCTCTAAGAACTCCACATCTTTACTAATGACAATTTTCTTGGTGACTAGGTTATACAACTTGTAGGCTTTGGACTCTTCACAATAGCCCATGAAGAAGCACTTATCACCCTTGTCATCCAAATTCTTCCTCTTCTCTTTTGGCACAAGTGCATATGCCACACATCCAAACACTCTCAAGTGCTCAACTGCCCACTTGCATTTTGTCCACGCCTCTTATGGGATTTTGTCATGAACTACCTTTGTTGGACTTCTATTTATGATATATACAATTGTTGCTACAGCCTCTCCCCAATATACATCTAGGAGTCTCTTTTCTTTTAACATGCTCCTTGCCATCTCCATAATGGTCCTATCTTTCTCTTAGCCACTCCATTTTGTTGTGGAGTATAATTGGCTGTTAGCTCCTTCTTGATTCCATTTTACCTGCAAAAATACACAAACTGATTGGAGGTATACTCTCCTCCTCAATTTGACCTTAGGACCTTGATCATGTGTCCACTCTCCTTTTCAGCCTGGGCCTTAAACAACAAAAACTTATCAAATGCTTCAAACTTATGTTGCAAAAAATAAACCCATGTCCTATGGTTGTAATCACCAATGAAGGTCATAAAATATTGGCTTTTACCAATAGATGTGGTTTGCATAGGGCCTACCAAATCCATGTGCACCAACTCCAATAGTGCTCTTTCCCTTGTAGAGTTTCTCGATTGAAAGGGTTGCCTATGTTGCTTGCCCAAAATACAAGCCTCACACTTAACATAGGCTCTACTATCCTTGGAAAACCATCAATCATTTTGTTCTTGGATAAAAGACTCAAATTAGCATAGCCTAAGTGTCCATATCTGAGATGGCATAGCTTGGAGGGGTCTTGAATGGTGTTGTTGAGGGATACTTGTTGTACTGTTGTACATTTTCCATTCATGAGAGGTGCAACAACAAACTAAGATGAGAAACACGTCTCAATCTTCAAAGGAAACATCTGGTTCTTTGTCATTTGAACTGCTGCTATGGACCCCAATCCTACACTTGCACAAACATGGCAAACAAGCACATTATTAGATTGAAATGCAAGTTAAGACAAGGATTCCCCATGAAATTAGATTGAAACATTAACATAGGAATAAAATGAAGAACAATACAAATGGAAGTAAATGAATCCTATTTTAATGAACAAACTATCAATCCCATGGGGGAATTAGTGCCAATTATGTGTAGAAATTGGTCATTTCCCAACTCCTTTGTAAGCTTTGATGATTTGATCCACTTGATGGTGAAGAACAAATGTGCTTCCTTGATAAAACCTGCAATAACCTAGCTATGGTGAAGGCAAATTCTCAAGAGATGATATGAAATTGCTCTAATGTGAAGATAATAAATTTGCATTCAAATTGTGGATGAAGAATGAGAGGAAGAGTCTCTCATTTATAGATTTCAAATTCAGAAGAATGAGTGATATTGAGCAATGCGGGATCATTCAACATCCAATGGCCAAGTGCCATTTGTCAAGGTGTGAATGGGTGAAGGTTGAGCATATTTTTGTGATTGTGCATAATAAATGATATTAGATTCAAATTTTGAATTTGAAAGTTGGCAAGTTGGAGGGAGAGAAGAATTGAGTTAATGTCACTTGGCTCAAGGCTAAGGACATGTAAGAGACATTAAATGCCTTGTTGGAAGTACCCATCCCCTTTTGGAGGGATTTTTGAATTGGAAGAATATTCAACAAAAAATCCTCTTTTAAATGGAAATTAGTGAATTAATAAATCAAATAATTTGATTTATTGTGCAAGTGGCAAAATCTAGAGAATTTAGGTGATTATGATTAAATTAATCAGGATTTGATCAATTTAATAGGAGATTAGATGATTTGACAATTTTGACTTAGATTTTATGATTTAAATAAATCAAAGTTGAGAGGAAAGGTTTAATTAAATAAATGTTTTGATTTATTTAACTAAAGGGATAATGTTAGATTAAATTAGATAAGGTTTAATTTATCCAATTTAATAAGAAGACTTTGGTGATTTAATTAAATAAAGTGAATTATTTAATTAAAAGAGGGATAATAGGATTAATTGAACAAAATGATTTATTTAATTAATAGAGGAGAATGACTTAACTAGATAAAATTGATTTATTTAATTAAGAGAGGAAATATGATGAATTTAATCCAATAAAGATTATTCAATTAAATTAATTAGTAAAGGGGATGATTTAGGAAAAAACGATGTTAATAAGATCAAGATCAGGTGTGTCAATCAACTTGTATATTTTTTGTGTCTACATTTTTCCCCTCTTTGAAGCAATGCACTTGTTGCATTGGTTCAAAAATTAACCTTTCCGAGATCAAAGTTCAAAAATTTTCTGATGTTTTTAGATGCCCCACTGCTGCCCCAGTGAGAAGGATTATGCTGGTATACTACCCCCTCAAGAGATCAAATGAAAATGTTCAATTTTTCGATCGAGATCGCGATAAAATGTGAGAGGAGTGGTTCTATTGACCAGAGGATGACAGATAATTCTTTAGAAAGATCAAATATTTGATGTAGACAATTTTGATGATGTATAGACAGCCAATCGACCATGATTAGCCTCATGTATATTTTGATACAACACACCAATTTTGGATGGAAATGTTAGTAAAGATAGAAGAATAAGAAGAAAAGAATGAGAAGAGGATCCAACAAGCCTACCCCATTAATGATGATGATGATGATTTGCTTACCAAGAGTTGGGATTTTGAAAGGGCCAATTACTTTATGTTTGATAATACATGTAGGTATAATGTATCAAGGTATAAAGAATGAGGATGGTGTTGTACCTAGTGTGATGGAATTTGACTTGAAAATCAGATAGGAGTATTCATGTTCACACCTGACATACAAAAACCTTGTTAGGATGCACCTAACAAAGCAAGTATTTGCCAAGTTATTTTACAAGAATATCCAACAAGCACAGCAGATAAAATATAATAATGATCGTTGCCCCATTCCTTTCTCTCTAAACCTATTTTGATTAGGTATCATCGAGAGGTCTTTGGAATGAGCACAAAATAAGATAAGTCAAAAAGACCAAGATAAAGTAAACAAACAAGCTAATGTTCTTCATACCGCTAGCCAAGACTTAACTACTCTGATACCTAATGTTGATGTCCATCGTGGGAAGGATGCATCCTAGGACTTGTTGTGATCAAGGTTTGATGAGATTGATTGGATGATAAGCTATTGATTCTTAGAGTTGATCAAATTGCTTGTTTATTGACCTAGACTTGAGACTTTGACGATTAAGTGTTGACTTTTGAACCCACTAGACTTGCTTCTGATTGTTTCACCAAAGGATGAAGGCGATGATTGATTTATTATGGGTGATGATTATTGTGGATGAAAGCGAGGTGAGACAAATGCACCATTTTGGATTTTTTCAAATGTTTTGAGGCTATTTTTTGGAATTTTTGAGATGTTTTACAAATGTTTTGGTATTTTCAAGATTTATGACCAAGAGACTAACTTAAAGACCTATCCTAGGGTCTCGAGAGTTGATCAACAGATTAGCCTTGCCTACTTTATATACAAAGATACCACATAGTCTGACTGACAACAAACTTGACTCAATGATGAGAACAATGGGCAAATGGATTGCCATTGCGACGAATGCCTAAAGGAATGACCTAAAATTTCTTGGTTGACAACAAACTTGACTCGATGATGAGAAATATGGGAAAACGGATTGCTAGATTGCTGCGAAGGATGCCTAAAGGGCTGACCTAAAATGTTTCAGTTGACAACAAATTTGACTCGATGATGAGAAAGATGGTAAAATGGATTGCCATTGTGACAAACACCTAAAGGACTAACCTAAAATGTGAAATAGATGGGCAAATGGATTGCCATTGCGACAGATGCCTAAAGGACTGACCTAAAATGTCTCAAGGGATGATCAAAGATTAAACTTCCCTACATTCAAGCTCAGAGATGATGTAGTTCGGTAAGATGGAAGAATCCACTAACATGATTGATTTTCTGATTTTTATTTTATTTTATTTTTTTTGGATTTTCACATGATTTTGACGATTTGGATATGGATATGTGATGATATCAGTGCTTTGTTTTGGGATTTTGTTGAAAACCTTTATGTTATAATAGGATGTCTTAAGGGGATCAAACAAGTTCTCAAAATTTGGTGAAGTTTTCCAAGGCAACCAAATTCAACAATAATATACATGATATTTAGTGATTATAGAATCAAATTTAAAATTTAAAAGTAGGAAAACATGCACATTTAACAAACAAAATATATAGAATATTGATTTTGATATATAAAAGTGTAGAGTATAATTGTGTATGTACATGTATACAAATTTGTACAAAATGTGTAATTGTGTAATTATGTATATACATATATATGCCAACTCAAAAAATGTCTATCATCCTCTATGCTATCATCTTAAATTTGTATAAAATATATTAAAACAATATTGAACAAACTCTGATGAGTGTAACCAGTTATCACTCGAATAGAAATGATACTCCCTCAAAACTTTTCTATCATCCTCTATGCTATCATTTGCATGTCTGTAAATAGTATGAACAAACACAACCACTTGCACTGAATTGTAATATTGTGGTTGGATTTACTCTTGCAGAACTATAGTATAGTTTTCCACAAAATCAACCATTGATAGTATAGTTCCAATTAGAAATGTGTTTCTACATGAATGGAATTATCCATCAAGCCATCGAGCATGTTGAGAGTGCTTGACATATTTTGGTACAATCTTACTCTTAAATTCTAATATGAATGCATGTACACTAACTTTTTTGTAACTAAATCGCAACGCTTTTCAATATTTCCATCTTTTAAAGAATAGTCAACATTCTTAAATCTTTTAGCATCCACTAATTGTTGTCCAAAATTATTTTCAACACTTTCATGCATACAAACTCCTAAGAATGAAAGACTGCCACAACTAGTGCATTGTCTAGAAATACATGAACTTAAATAAAATAATATCTCATTAGATCTTTCACAAAACAAACTTGATATAAAATCATTTATTGTTTTAGGTGGCATATTAATACCACATTCCTGCATAATAATGTTAGTATGTAAAGTACAATGGATATCGAAAAACATCACAATAATAATGAAATTGAACATGCATTTTACAACAACAAGATATTCATTGCTTATTAATTTTTACATACCAAGGTTTACATTTTTCAAAAGATCTTTGACTTATTCTAATATTACTAGGTAACACTAAATCACCACAAAAAATTCTATTAAATTCAATTTGCATTGTATCTAATAGGTGTTTTGGATGAGGATTGCAAACTTTGGACCCCACTCTTAATTGTAAAACATCTCTAGCAATAGATGATACCCTAGTATTATCATGAAAATATTTTGCAATCAATGATTTGATTTCAACATTTAATTTCATTTCAGACCTCGAGAGTCAACCACTAAAACTCCAACATTGGTTGATTGGATCATTTTCTATACTTTCTCTTCTCTTAGCCACTCTTACCAATGTTTTAGGATGTAATTTTATAATTTCACTAATATTTCTTACCATTCTTATATTTAAAGTCTCTTTATTAACTATAGTAGTTTTTATAGATCGTCTTGTTGCATTCTTATCTTTACATCGACTATTTTTTCCAATAGAGTCAATGGCACTAGCAACAATAGACAACATGTTTTAGTGATTGATCTTTTCTTCTTGGTTTAATAAAAATGGCTAACTTTTTCATTACTTTTCTCATTTTTCACATTCTCATCAATTGCATCATTAGTTGACATTGAAATGATAGTTTTTAACGATAAAAAAACATTTGTATAATATATTGGCATGCGTTTTTATTTGTCTCCAAGAAATATTACCATGAAGATTATCCAAAACATCTGTTTCAATTTAAAAATATATATTTTTTCATTTTCAACATCACATCCTAGATTTTCAATTTCATTTTCATCAACAAAATGGTTTTCATTTTCATTTTCAACAAAAGGATTTTCATTTTCATTTTCAACAACAAAACGATTTTCATCTTCATTTTCAACAGCAAAACGATTTTCATTTTCATTTTCAATAACAATTTGTCTAGAATCTTCATCTCTACGAATATTATCAATGTGAACATCGTTATATCTAGCTTCTTTTAAATCTCCTATAAACACTGTTTCCATTTCATTCAAAGGTGGATTTGAAGATGTACCTAGACTTGTGCCTATTGAAACATTCTCAATAGCATTGAAAGGGGGATTTAAAGACATACCAAGAGTAGTTTGTATAATCGTATTATTTTCCACATTCACCTTTTGCAAATTAGCATTGTCTATGTCCATGGTCTCCTCATTGTTTTTATCTTCAATATTTGTGGAATTGGATGCTTCAACATTATTCATTAATCAAACCCTCATTCTTCTCTCTTTGTCTTTTTGCCTCCCCTCTCTTTGCTTGAATTTCATCAGGGGTCAATAACTTCCTATCTTTCCTCTTATCATGACATTGTGATCCCATGATTAAAAAAATCTAAATTATGTACAAATGAATGTCAATAGTGGGTGTTGGCAAGAAGTTGAGTCCACTTTTTGGCCAAAAAGTGGGTGTTTTCCCTGATTTTCAGAATTTGTCACATTTGACCTTTTATTTTGAAGCACTTAGAGATGGAATCTTGGAAAAGTTCACTAATCATAAAATGTAGTAATCAGAGTCTAGTTTTCAAATATGTAATTTATTTTAATACCCATATGATACAAATTAATTTTCAATAGGCGTTTCTAAAAACTACTATTTAAAAGGCTTTTTCTTACCATACCATGCATGTGTACACCATCCATATTTTGACCTAAATAATCATATTTTTCTAAATCATTTTGGAAAAAGATTTGTAACTCACTGAAGCGCGTTTTTGATTTTTTTTATAATATTTTATTGAGTATATATTTTTTGTTAAATATTTACTAGCCATATTTGTTGTTTTGAAAAATCATCGTGTATGCCACACATAAGATGACCTAAACTTAAAATTTTTTATTTTTTTTCAAATTGAAAAGAATTATTTGAAGTATGTTTTCATGCAATTCGTTTTACAAAAAATATTATGATAAAAAGTTATTAAAATACTAAAAGGCCCTGATATTTCAAGTTTATGGACCAATTTCATCAAAAATTAATTGAAAAATAGAAAAAATAATGGGTTTTAATTTAGTCAAAATATTATGCAAAAAAGGTTTCTAGACATATGTCCAAAGTCACTATTTTCCTATGACATTGAGATGACCTTTAAGTTGTAGGTCAAACTAGGTCCAAAGCTTAGGTTCGGGTCCCCAAGCCTTTTCCCAAAGCAAAAAACAAGCCAAAAACCCGACCAAAAATTCAAATTTTAAGAAACGGGATCCTGTTTACAAAATGGGATCCCATTTTGTAAATCGAGATCCCATTTATTTTTATTTATTATTTGGACTATTGAAAATGAAATAGGATCTCAATTATAAAATAACATCTTGTTTCTTTTTTGATCTTTTAAAAAAAAATTACTAGCAAAATGCCACTGTCAATTCTACAACTTGACTTGTACGGCCAACTATGACAATTTCACCTAGTTTCTAACAAGTTTTGTCTTTATAGGTCTTCAACTGGGTAAGTACACCAATTTGTGACATAATTTTGGCTCTTAAGATGCCACTTTTTTTTTTTTAAAATCAGCAAAATCTGATTTGCAGAGAAAATGAAGATAGTTACGCTCAAAATTTCTAGATGCAGCAAAAACAAAAGTTGAAGTGCTTCAAGTCTAGTTTCTAAGTTAATTTTTTATTTTGAAATTAATGAAGATTAAGGGTTTCAAAAAGGGGGGTGGGGGGCAAAACAAGTCCTGTTTTTATCAAAAAAATAGCATAGCACCTGAGGGGTCCGCCCTTTTTGATTACCCTTTTTTTAGAATTTCAAAAATCCCAACAACGAGAAATTAGCTAACACCATGTAGTTTATCCTCGTTGTTTCGGATATATTTTTTAATAAATATATAATATTTTATGAATTTTCAAAGTGGACACATCCTAAAAAGATGAAATTTGAGCGTGCTCCCCCCTAATTTTTTTGAAAATTAATTGAATTTTTTTTTTTTTTTCATCATGTGTAGAATGGAGTCTAGTTTCAAAAAATGTAATTTTTTTCATGTTTCGATGAATGAGTAAAAATCTATCATAAAACTAGCACATGTTAGTTTTTGACCAAAAATAGAGGCATTTACAAAAGGAGCCATGGATCAAAACCTTAACCAAATCAAAATGAAAAAAGAATTATATATTTAGATAGCTAAGAGAGAGGTTAATGCTATCACAATTTTTTTTATATACTTGCATTGAAAGACATGCAAATGAGATGGGGAGCATGAATGAAAATATGAGGAAATTTGGAAAATCCTATCAATTAACACCTCCAAAGCAGGTCATTTGGTAAGCGCCAAATTTGGTGCTCGCCAAATGGCACATCACATTTGGCGAGCGCCAGATTTGGCACTCACCAAATTACCTGCTTTGAACAAAGCCTGAATTTCCCCTCTCTTTGGCTGACAACTTTGATAATTCTTAGAGTGCATAGTTTATGATCGTAGATGGATAGTTGAGTTTTTACCTTTCATACACTCTCTAACTCGTTACCCTAATTGGATAACTCTTTATCCCTCTGAAGTCTCTCTCTCGTAGGTCTCACTCCCTCCCACATGACCTAGACTACTCTCTCTCAGTCCAATCCCCTCTCTTAGGTCTCTTTCCCTCCCACATAGGCACCTAAATAAATCTATCTCACTCCAACCCCCTTTCTCACTCTCCCTCTCTCTCTCCCCCTTTAGTCTTTTGTTTCTCTCACTAAATCTCCCTCTTAGGTCATTATCTTTCTCTCTTTGTCTCTCTCTCTCAAGTCTCTCCCTCCTACCCCCTCTCCCTCTCTTAGGTCTCTCACTCATTCCCTCTTTCTCTCTCACACTCACTCTATCTCTCTCTCTCACTCTCTCTCTTAGGTATCTCCATCCCCCTCTCTCTCTCACACATACACACATTCCCTCTCCCCCACTCCCTCTCTCTCACTCCTTCTATCTCTCCCACTCTCTCCCACTCTGTCTCTCTCCCTCTCTCTCAAGTCTCTCCCTCCCACCCCCTCTTCCTTTCTCTCTCTCTCAAGTATCTTCGTCCTACCCCCTCTCCCTCCACCCCCTCTCCCTCTCATAGTCACTCCCTCTATCTCTCTTCCACTCCCTCCCTCTCTCCCTCTACCTCTCCATCTCTCTCAAGTATCTCCCTTCCACCACCTTTCCCTCTCTCTCTCAAGCCCCCTCTATCATGCCATCTATCTCTCTCCCACTCTCTCTCCCTCTCCCTATCTCTCAAGTCTCTCCCTCCCACCCCCTCTTCCTCCCTCTCTCTCTCAAGTCTCTCCCTCCTACCCCCTCTCCCTTCGCCAGGTCTCTCTTTGTCTCTCTCACTCACTCCCTCTATATCTCTTCCACATCCTTTCTCCCTTTCTTACTCTCTCTATCTCTTTGCCTCTCTCTCTCCATCTCTCTCAATCCCTCTATCTCTATCCAATTAAATGTTTGATATAATGCTTTGATAGACATGTATGAAAAATGTGGTAGCATAGAAAAGGAAATGAACTCTTTAAAAAAATGCCTCAACAAAATGAGGTATCATGGTGATGGAATGCCATGACAATCAAAAGCAATTTGATTGTCATGGAAATCCATCTCCATGAGACCACATTTATTTGAGGCATATTTTCAACTAGTTCACTACCTTGTCTATGGCTTATCATAGCATTTCATCACCACATTTATTTGATGCATTTTTTCAAACAGTTCATTGCCTTGTCTATGCTATTTCTTACTATTATGCTTTTAATATATTTTTTTGAAGGATCCACAGCTTGTTTGAAATCACTTGTTTTAGGCTTTTAGCCATAACAACAAGGCAGTGAACTGTTTGACAAGATGCTTCGGTAGACATGTATGAATAATGTGGTAACATAGACAAGGCAGTGAACTATTTGAAAAAATACCTCAAAGAAATTTGGTCTCATAGAATGCCATGATAAGAAAATACAATTGGCAGTTGCTCCTAGTTATTAGTTATGCAATGCGAAGAAATTGCATAACTACTTAGGTTGACTTTGTACAAACTATATTGTAATTGAAATTTTTTCATCTATTAGCATCTAGTTATTAGTTATGCAAAGTGAAGTAATTCTTTGACTTTGAAAGATGTGCAATGCAATGTAATCAACAATATGAATATAAACTACAAAAATCCATTTTTTACAATTCATTAAATTTAAAATATTTATTTTATTTGCTCTCTATATCTCTATATGCTATGGAAATATCTTTCAATTTTTTTTTAAAAAATTTATCTCTTGTTCTACAATTTTTCTCCATTTTTTCAAAAACTCTTATACTTTTGGTTTGTCAATTTTTTCCCCAAAAGATTTTTGCTACTATGCATTGGAAGCATGAAGCATACACTTGAATACACACAATATAGATGAAGTATGCATGTGAATAAGTGAATCATACATGTGAATAAGTGAGACACAAGTAATTGAAGCATTCCAAAGGATACAAACCACCAGGAATGGAGCTTATTTACACAATACGCTTTAGATGGAGCTTATTGAGCAATCAACAATAATTAATTAAGCATTAGATGTAAACAAAATCCATGCCTAAAACATTCAAGCATACAATTTACATGATACACATGATAACATCATTCAAGAATTGCAGTAGAAAAATAAGATTTTCTTTAATCAAAAAGCCGAAAGGCTATACAATGATATATATTGATAAAATTATATACAATATATCCAAAAAACCATACAGGTTTAGTACAAAGGAGCCATATGGACATAAAATGTCACGTATATATCGATAATATAAAACATATGTTCCAAAATTCCACATAGACATACAACAAACAACCCTAATACATAGTCATTTCCCTCTACGGGAAGGAAATCTAGATCTCGTGCTACCTTCAAAATTCGGCTGGATGGAGTGTTTGTTGCTTCTTTTGTCTTTCAAACATGCTCACTAGTCCTCCTCTCTTCACTCTAGACCTTCAACTGATACAATAAAAAGTAAATATGTTAATACATAGAAATTGAATTGTGGAATGGCATACAACAAAATATATAATCACTTACCGCATTCATATAGTCATCATGCACATTTAAGCATGACCATGTCCATGATCTGGAGTGAAAACCACCTGTAGCAACCATCAAGATAGAAATTAAACTACATAAAAGTATCATGAAAATTTTCTATAATAGACCATAAAAGAGCAAATATAATGTCAAATCGATTAATCTATTTCATACCTTTCTCAATGGATCAAAACTGATTATTGCTGCAACAACTCCATGGTCCATTGTGCCACCAACATCACCAGGGCTGTCTGATGTTAACAACTGCAAATGAAACAATATCTCAGGTATCAATATAAAGACCAAGAGGGGATAATAGAACATAAGGTGAAATAAGAGAGGGTAATGGGATGGGAATAGAAGGGATTAATGGAACATAGGATGAACTAGTATAGATTGATGGGATGGGCTAGGATGGGATAACAATATATAGGGTGGACAATTAGAGGTTAATGGGATGTGATTACTAGGGAATAATGCATAATAGGGTGAATTAGGAGGTGTCTAGGGTTTGAATATAGTACACGAAGTGTGAACTTGACCTATGTGTAGCAATAATAGAGAAGAATTATCTAGGGTGAAACGTGGATAAAGATGGAATAACATAGGATGATATAAAGGAACATGGGGTGGAACATAGGGGATCATGGAACATCTAGGGTGAAATAATAATGGGTAAAATAAGATGGGAGTAGAAAGACATAATGACACATAGCATGGACTAGAAGATATTAGTGGGATGGGCTAGGAGGGGATCATGGAAAATAGGGTGAACTATTAAATGTTAATGGTATGGGATTAGGAAGGAATAAAAGAACAAAAAGTGAATTAGGAGAAGATAATGTGACATGATCAAGGAATAAAAATGCAATGTTTTTGTTTCTCATCATTTTTTTAGATTTGTATATACGCAAAATTACGAAAACTAGCTAACATAGTTTTACAAAAACATTAAGGAATAAAGGCTACCTGAGTGTAAGTTGTTTAAGGATATGAATTGTGAGGTGTGGAGGAAGAAGGTGCACTAGGAAAATATTTGAAATCCAAAGCATGTTATGAGAAAAACATTAAAATATAACATTCAAAGTTTGTTCAAATGCAATAATAATATCTTTAATACTAGTTGCATACTTGTGGACTCGTCATCAAGAATGCATAAGGGTCTATAGGAATAGAGCATGCCTCATGAATAGTCCAACCATGAAATTTCATCATATCAAAATTCTACTAATTTAGTTATTCTTAAATTTCAAAATATAATTTAATAAACATTAAAATAACTTGCTAAATTTTACATAAATGTCAATGCCAAATGTATCATTCAAAATAGCATCTATGAAATTCATCGCCTCTGCAACTGATGTAGGTTGTGTAGCTACATCACGAGCACTCTAATAATCGTACATGTAAACAACACCACAAGCGCCACAATGGTGGGGTGGAGCTCGAGGCCTACACGTATCCTCCACACCAAGCTCTACTAGAGGACTCACACACTATAAAATGGTCTAGGTGAGTGAGTCAATCAACTTCAGTGTGTCAACCTCTACATTGTCCTTAACAATGGAAGGAACAACGACATGCTCCACCATGGGTATATCCAAGGTTCTCGGTGCCAACTATGGATTATGTCGTGCAGTAGGTCTATCATGTGTGGAGCCCTAACCTCTAGCATGAAAGTCTAAGATGTCAAAATAGTTTGGCATTTTATTGAGGACAAACTAGCAATAGAGTTTCCTCAAAAAGTATTGCGGCACTTCATGGTTATTTTATGGAGGTTGGTAAAATACCATCCACCACCACTCCCAAAATTTATTTTTAATTAACTCATGGTGGCACCAATGGATGGGGAACCTCCTACATGCATGAGACAAAGGTTCATTGGTTCTTGGGACTCTAAATAGGGAACACAAGTCAACTTTGCTATTTTTTTGTTTTTTGACATCTTCATATGACAAACCACTAGCATAAAATTGTCTCATCTCTTGCCTCTTATTTGACCAAAAGTTTATATGCTCGCTCATTTCTCCTACATGAGTTACAATTAACTTCAATGATTCAACAATCCTTCTCCTATAAGGGTGGGTTTTGGCATGCTCGGTTAATATTCTAATTAATTGTTGAATGTCTCTTTTATTGTCTACAATTTGATTTTGAATATTTTCTTGTGTTCCTTGAGGATTCCTATGAATTGATGGAGGGGTTTTGGGTTGTTCTTGTATAGGAGGCTCTTCGTGAGGGGGTGATTGTGAATTCTCAATGTTTCAAGGTGGAGATTCATTCCCTGAGAATTAGAAAAAAAATTTATTGTAAAAACCTATTTAAATTTGCATTCTAAATCAAATTCGAAATAAATAGAATAATAATACATACCTCTTTGCAATCTTCGACCTCTTCGACGTGTTGGCGGCATCCTCATGGAAAATCGCAAGCTAAGGATGCAAACAATGGATGAGATTTCACAAGTGCAAGTCGCGGACCTCAAATCTTCCAAGTCAAGCTGTGGGTTGAAGAGAAATGAGGGTTTGAAAGATGTTTGTGGCTTTTTATTTAAGTTTTACATTTGGTGCATGCCAAATGGCTTATTTTGCACTATTTTTGCATGTTTTTTCATTTTGGCACCAAATTTTTTTCATAGATTGGTGCACTTACCCAACTTGCAATTTGAATTGAATTTTTCAAAGGATGCATCATTGGAATAATTTTTTGAGTGGAATTTTTTTCGTTTCTACTCGTTTGAAGGAGGAACAAAAGAGGAAGACTTTCCCTATTGACATTCATTTGTGCTTGAGAATTTTATAATCATGGGTTCACAAGCTCATAATAAAAGGAAAGATGGGAAGGTATTGACCCCTGAAGAAATTGAAGCAAAGAGAGAGAAAGAGGAAAAAAGGTAAAGAGATAAGAGAATGAGGATTTGATCAATGAATAATGTTATAGCATCCAATTCCACAACTATTGAAAATAAAAACTTTGAGGAGACCATGGTTGTAGATAATGCTAATTTTCAAGAGGTTAATTTGGAAAATAATACGATTATACAAACTAGTCTCGGTATGTCTTCAAATCCCCCTTTTAATGCTATGGAGAATGTTCAATAGGCACAAATCTAGGTACGTCTTCAAATCCACCTTTTTAGTGAAATGAAAACATTGTCTATGGAAGTTTTACAAGATGTTGGATTTAAGGATGTTGACATTGATAATATTCATAGAGGAGAAGATTTTATACAAATTTTTGAAAATGAAATTGAAAATGAAAATCATTTTGTTGTTGAAAATGAAGATGAAAATTGTTTTGTTGTTGAAAATGAATTTATGAAAATGAAAATGAAAATACTTTTGTTGAAAATGAAAAAGAAAACCATTTTGTTGATGAAAATGAAGATGAAAATAAAAATAATTTTGAAATTGAAATTGAAAATGAAAATGAAAATCTAGGATGTGATGTTGAAAATGATGTTTTGGATGATCTTCCTAGTAAGATTTCTTGGAGACAAATAAGAATGCATGCCAATAGATTATACAAAGAATTATTTTATCATAAAAAACTTTCACTTCAATGTCAACTAATGATGCAATTGATGAGAATGTGGAAAATGAGAAAATTAATGAAAAAATAAGCCATTTTTGTTAAACCAAGAAGAAAAGATCAATCACTAAAACATGTTATGTCTACTATTGCTAGTGCCATTGAGTCTATTGGAAAAAATAGTCAATCTAAAGATAAGAATGCAACAAGAAGAGCTATAACAATTGCTATAGTTAATAAATAAACTTAGAATTAAAAAATGGTAAGCAATATTAGTGAAATTCTAAAAATACATCCTAAAACATTGCTAAGAGCGGAAAAGAGAAGAGAAAGTCCATTCAAGAGTATTAAAATCAAGAGTTCATTCATAGACAAGTCCAAAATCTTCATTATTGCTCTATTATTAAGTAGTTTCCAACATGAACCAATGTAAGAATGTGTGAGTGATTTTGATGTGAAAATATATACACACATGACATTTGTGAACATACATAAGTAGGTGCATACACATAATCATCAATATAACTAAGAAGGCCCATATGATTTTATTGATATCCTCATGTACAAATACATCAATGCATATTGCTACAAACTATCTTAGATACACAACTGATATGTGCCCAGGTTGATACCCTTGCTCTATAATGAACATCTCAAATCATTGCTATTGTCAAAGACACCTGCATTGCAATATTACAAGCCAATTGTTAAAAAACAAAAAAATGACTAAGTAAAAGTAACTTAATAATGAAAGCAAGATGAACTCCAATGCTAGATGAATTTCCATCAAACCTCACGTCCTACTCAAATCTTGTGTCGAGCAATGCCTGCATATAAATATTAGGAAATTGTGTATTATAAACAACATGAACAACAAAGTTAACTGATCATTCTTTGAAATCAACAATGGTTAAAATTAAACATGAATATTAGAAAATGCAAAAATTGTTAATTTTTTAGTAATTTTGATGAATGGGTAGTGTGGATATTGTAAGGTAGGTAGGTAAATACTAGGGAAGGTCTGACTTTGTTAGGCAAGTCACCCAATCGTTCTAGGGTGTTCTTTCTGGGGTAGTCTCTTAAGAGCCCTAAAAGCTAAAAATTGTCAAAACTTCGATGAAGTCGTTACAGGAGCTCATGGCACATATGAATGCTTTGCTTGGACCTACAAGTGGATATATAATCCCTTCAAACCAAAATTTCTCAGTTTGGGTCAACTCAACACTATTTGTGTGTTCTAGTGTCAAATGCATTCTTGCAAAAAATTGTCAATGGAAAGCAACACGCGAAAATGGAAAGAAGCATTTTTTGTTTTGTGCATAATGGAGAAAAACCAACTATACAAAAAAGTTAAGGTGGTAAATACAACACTAAAAAGGTCCTCATTTTATCGTCCAAGCGCCCCCATGATTCCCGAGTGCACTAATCCGAGGTAATCTTGAAAGTGTTGTAAGAGAAAAAAATGCAAAATTATAAAATGTATAGTTATTTTGATGAATGGGAAATGTGAACACATCAAGGTAGATAGGTAAATACTAGGGAAGGTCTTAATTTATTGCCCAAGTCACTCGATCGATCTGGGGTGCTCTTTTCCAAGGTACTATCTTAAGAGCCTTAAGAGAAAAAAATGCAATTTATTTATAAAATTTATAATAATGATGCATGGAAAAAATAAACACATTGAGGTAGGCAGGTAAATATTAGGGAAGGTTTGAATTTATTTCCCAAGTCTCTTGATTGATCTAGGGTGCTCTTTTTGAGGTAGTCTCTTAAGAGGCTTAAGAGCAAAAAATGCAAAATTTATAAAAAAATTAGTAATTTTGATGAATGGAAAGCGTGGACACATCAAGGTAGGTAGGTAAATATTAGGGAAATCCTAACTTCATTTCCCAAGTCACTTGATCATTTTGAGGTGCTCTTTCCAGGGTAGCCTCTTAAGAGCCCTAAAAGCCAAAAATTGTCAAACTTTGATGGAGTCATTCCAGGAGCTCATGGCACATAGGAATTCTTTTTTCGGACCTACATGTGGATATCAAATCCATTCAAACCAACCTCTCTCAATTTAGGTCAAATCAACATCATTTGTGTACTCTAGTGTCAAATGCATTCTTGCAAAAAATGCCAATGGAAAATAGTGCAAAAATGGAAAGAAGCCTTTTTTGTTTTGTGCAAAATGGAGCAAAACCAACTCTACCAAAAAGTCAATGTGGGAATTCCAACACTATGAAAGGCCTCCTTTTTTTTTCCCAAGCCCCCTCATGATTCGTAAGTGCACTAATCCGAGGTAGTCTTGAAAGTGTTGTAAGATCAAAAATGCAAAATTGTAAAATTTATAGTTATTTTGATGAATGGGCTATGTGAACATGTTGAGGTAGGCAGGTAAATACTAGGGAAAGTCTGATTTTTTTTCAAGTCACTTGATCAATCTGGGGTGCTCTTTTTGAAGTAGTGTCTTAAGAGCCTTAAGAGCAAAAATGCAAAATTTGTAAAAAATTTAGTAATTTTGATGAATGGATAGCATGGAAACATCAAGGCAGGAAAGTAAATACTAGGGAAGTTTTGAATTAATTTCCCAAGTCACTCAATCGATTTGGGGTGCTCTTTTTGGGGTAGTTTCTTAAGAGCCTTAAGAGCAAAAAATGTAAAATTTATAAAATTTATAGTAATTTTGATGAATGGGCAGCGTGAGCACATCGAGGTAGGTAGGTAAATACTAGGGAAGGTCTGAATTTTTTGGCCAAGTCACTCAATCGATCTGTGGTTCTCTTTATGAGGTACTCTCTTAAGAGGCTTACGAGAAAAAAAATGCAAAATTTGTAAAAAAAATAGTAATTTTGAGGGTGATCCCACAATAGTGGTTTTCACTTTCTGGGAGATCCTATTTATTGTTGAAATCACATATTTTTTAGAAAATATAATGATTTAAGCCTTGAAAAGTTCTATTTACAGGATTCCAAATGAAGAGGGTTCAATCCACCTTAGATCAAACCCCCTTGGATATAACGCCGCTAGTTTTAAACCATACCTATAATGGAGTCTCCTTTACACCTATCAAAATGCTGATAAAAAATAACTTTTTATTTACCTTTTAGAGGATCAAATGAATTCATTTAAAATTTATTTTTTATAAGTATGTAATCCTTATTATAAGCTTCCCAAAACGTATAATTTTAAATAAATTTAATTTGATTATTATATTTATCTTTTATTTCTTGTGAATGTAGGTTTTTCACTGAAAATCAAGCTCTCTATTCTTCACATGTGGTAAATTAGAAGATTATCAAAAAAAATAAAAAAAATCTATGCACTAGATATTGATGTCCTTGATCCAACAAAAAAATAATTTTGAATTTCGATACATACAAAAAAAGTTATGTTTTAGCTAGTAAATCATGTCTAAATTATAACTGGTTTGACTTTGAAACTAAATTAAGAAAAAATAATATAATGAAATGATATGAAACCAATTCCATGCACTATATATCGTAGTTATTTGAGTCTAAATTCAAAAAAAAAAAAAAATTATCCTTCATAGAAAAAAGTTATGTGTTACCCAATAATGTCACTCTTTAAAAATGGTGTTTAATGTTAAAAACAAGTTTTCGAAGGAGATGGAAAAAGAAGTGCAATATGATTCTAAATATTTTGAAAAAAATATATTTAGAATCTATAGATAAGATGTCACAAATCACTAGTTTGCATCATCTCCAAATTACTCACGGTTTAGCCGCTATAGGTGCTTGAAAGTGAAGATTTAGTTAAAAAAAATCAGTTCAATGTCCAGTTTGGCCAAAAATTGTAAACCAGTATTGTGGGATCACCCTTGATGAATGGATAGCATGGACACATCAAGGTGGGTAGGTAAATACTAGGGAAGGTTTATCTTCATTTCCCAAGTCACCCAATTGTTCTAGGTTGCTCTTTTCGGGGTAGTCTCTTAAGATCCCTAAAAGCTAAAAATTGTCAAACTTTGACGAAGTTGTTCCAAGAGCTCGTGGCATGCATGAATGCTTTATTTGGACCTACAGGTGGATATAAAACCCCTTCAAACCAACCTCTCTTTTTTTGGGTCAACTCAATACTGTTTGAGTGTTCTAGTGTCAAATGCATTCTTGCAAAAATTATCAGTGAAAAGTAATGCAAAAATGGAACGAAGAATTTTTTGTTTTGTGCACAATGGAGAAAAATCAACCATACCAAAAATTCAATGTGGGAATTCCAATGCTATGAAAGGCCTCCTTTTTTTCGCCCAAGCCCCCCCTGTGATTCTCGAATGCACTAATCTAGGGTAGTCTTGAAAGTGTTGTAAGAGAAAAAAATGCAAAATTATTAAATTTATAGTTATTTTGATGAATGGGCTATGTGAGCATGACAAGGTATGAATTTAAATACTAGAGAAGATTTGAATTCATTTTCCAAGTCACTCGATCAATTTGGGGTGCTCTTTTCGGGGTAGTGTCTTAAGAGCCTTAAGAGAAAAAATGTAAACTTTGTAAAAAATTTAGTAATTTTGATGAATGGATAGTATGGATATGTTGAGGTAGGTAGGTAAATACTAGGTAAGTTATAACTTCATTTCCCAAGTCACTCGATCGATCTATGGTCCTCTTTCTAGGGTAGTGGCTTAAGAGCCTTAAGAGAAAAAAAATGCAAAATTTGTAAAATTTATAGTAATTTTGATGAATGGGAAGCGTAAGAATGTTGAGGTAGGTAGTTAAATACTAGGTAATGTCTCAATTTTTTACCAATTCACTTGATCGATCTGGGGTGCTCTTTTTGGGGTAGTCTCTTAAGAGGCTTAAGAGAAAAAAATGCAAAAAATTGTAAAAAATTTAGTAAATTTGATGAATGGACAACATGGACACATCAAGGTAGGTAGGTACATACTAGGGAAGATATTAATTCATTTCCCAAGTCACCCAATTGTTTTGGGGTGCTCTTTCCGAGGTAGTCTCTTAAGAGCCCTAAAATCCAAAAAATGTCAGAATTTGATGAAGTCATTCCAGAAGCTCATGGCATGTAGGAATGCTTTGTTTGGACCTATAGGTGGATATTGAATCCCTTCAAACCAACCTCTCCCAGTTTGGGTCAAGTCAACACCATTTGTGTGTTCCAGTGTCAAATGCATTCTTGCAAAAATTATCAATGAAAATCAGTGCAAAAAAGGAAAGAAACATTTTTTTGTTTTGTGCATAATGAAACAAAACCCACTATACCAACAAGTCAAGGTGGGTATTCCAACACTACGAAAGGTCTCCTTTCATTGCCCAAGCCCCCCATGATTCATGAGTGCACTAATATGAGGTAGTCTTGAAAGTGTTGTAAGAGAAAAAAATGCAAAATTGTAAAATTTATAGTTATTTGATGAATGGGCAGTGTGAACACATCGAGGATATAATTTTTTGTCCACTGTCTACCTAAGATTTGTTTCAATATCAATAATTTCTAGTCCATGGAGATCACGTATATCTTGCCTACCTAAAACTTCTTTCAATGTATGTCACTATTTATAATTTTTGTACTCACAAACAATGTTTGCAACTCCATAGAATTAGTTTCAATTAGGGATTCAAAGGTTTGAGTACACTTTCAAAAAATATATATTCATTAGGAAAAATTATGAAAGTCCAACACTCTCCTTTCCTTTCCCAACCTTCACAACCCCTCCCTAAATTTTCCCAAAACCTAATCTATTCTTCCCCACACTCTCCTTTCTTTCATTACCTTTATGCCCATTATTGATAACTCATCTAAGAAAAACAAAATGGGTCCCCCATGTGTCAAAATTTTCTTAAAATCTAATAAATATTAAGTGTTTGAAATTTTCTAGTCGTTTACCTTAATTTTATAGGTTGTTAGACTTTTACACTTGGCAAAGTTTCCGTATTGGGAATATCTTTATGCCCCTTGCCTTCCATTTGTTCCTTATTAGGATGTTAAAATTTTCTATGGTGTCATGCCACCATTTCAATGTTTGATTCCATGTACTTATCATCCAATTAGACTACTCCCTTCCTAAGTAACCCACATTCTCTTAGTACCTAGTCCAAGGTATGACTCTTCCCCAACCCTTAACAATCCAAATTTCCCACCTATTTTTGTTGGCTTCCTACCAAATCACTATAAAGGCCCAGAAAGTCCACATGTGTGCTAAAAAATGTCTAGATGTGCCACATAGGTACATCTAGAAATAATGATATACATTGAAAGAAGTCTTATCTATTCAAGATATACATTATCTACTATGGATGTTTTGATCTACATTTTTGGCTACTTCCTGCTTAAGATTTGTTTCGATATCACTAATTTCTAATCCATGGAGATCATGTATATCTTGAATAGATAATACTTCTTTCCATGTATATCACTATTTCATCTTATTACAAAAGAAGGGCTCATTTCTATAAACTTAAAACTTCTTTCAATGTATACCACTATTTCATCTTATCACTATTTCATCTTAAGACTTCAAGTTATGAGAGGATTCATATTTTTTGAAGCAATGAACTACAAATTAAACAATAATACCTTCAAAAATTGAGCAATTGAAAAAATATGAGAATACTCATTAGAAATGGGGTCAAAGAAGAACCTGCATATAAATAGAGACAAATTGTTGAGCATAAGTAACATGAACTACAAAGTTTGAACTAAAGATTCACTCAAATTAAATATGTACCTTGAAAATATATTTATCTATATGATCTACCATGGATGTTTTGATTTGAATGGCTTGAAAATATACCTTTGTTCTAAAAAAAACTCATTTTTACATATTAGTTGATTTTTATGCAAACTTTTAATGTACTTTTAATCCAACCCATAGAAATAACATGAATCAAAATAAGATGAATAATATCATACCTATCCCATACAACAAACTATTTTATACTCACGTGTGCCTAAAGGGTCATCTTTTACCTTTAGAGTATCGAGTATTGTATCATGATCAACAATACTAACTGTCCATAGTTCCTTTGTTCTTGGTTTGGCATGATGTCTCAATAAATTAACATCTATTTCTATAACACGGTGTGAATACATGAGAACGGTTGTGTATTTCTCATAGTCTTCAAATGTAGATATGCCTTTCTTTCTAATCATATACATTCACAACAAATTTCTAGCAACAACAACTGAACCTGTAGGATACATGAACCCATATCATCCATCATTGGTTGTGTTAGCTTCGTTTTTCCTTGTACACATTGTGCCAACCAATAGTATGATGCCTCTTCATTCCCCTATGGTTCAACAACTGCATATACATGTCCTGGTTGTATAAGATTTGAAAGATGGTCATAGTCAAGTGAACTTTCTATAATTTCATCTTCTAAAGAGGATTGTGTTATCGATAAAGGGGTTAGGTATTGTGGAATCCATGTATCTACCCACTCACTTGAATCACATTGATCCCAATCACACTAAATATAGTTTTGACAAAAACAAGCCAACTCTCATGTCCATACGGTCTATGCATTTGCATTTGAGCTTTGAAGTGAAAGTATCTTTGAAGATTCTCTAATTGTTTGACTTTCCAATTTATCTCCCACTATACCCTCATCAACCAACAAAAGAACCTACACACTTGTGAATCAAGTGTCTCTCCTCATGATAATGCATAAGTACACAAATCAATAATAGAACCTGCATCACTGAATGTTACACCACTTCTGATCTTCATTTATTCTTTAACCAAAGCTTTCTCCACACAGGCACTTGCACCATCATGCTCACCTTTTCCATGCCCAGCTTCAAAAAAATCCAAATATGTGGTACACTCCTTTGTACATGCATCCTGCACAACCAATATAATGTACAAGCATTCTTGAATTGCCCCATGCAATTATTTGACTAAATGAGATGTCAACCCATTGCAATACCTTTTTCCTACAAGAACTTAAAAAAGTTTTGAAAACAATGTTGCACTTGAATTCAGATGAATTTGATCTATCATCACTCATGTAAAAATGGTACTCCCTGATTATCTTCCTGTCCTCTTTTGTACTATTAGGGGCATGTCTATATGTTATGTAGAGAAAAATAGCAATTTGAATAGAATTGTAATATTATGATTGTACCTCTCTTGTTAAAGAACATGCATAACATGAGAGAAAAAATGATAAAGTTGAAATATATGTGATTAAAGATACATAATAGGCATTAGTTTGTTAAATTGAAAATTCATGATATGTATGTATGTATAGCCCTTGTCATAATTTTGATTGGAAAAATGATTCTTGTTAAATTAAAATAAAATTATAAAAAAAGAGAGATCTATGAATTAAAAGAAGAAAAGGATGTATATGATATATATATATATATATATATCAATTTCTTCAATTATTGATTGTGTTTTTCTGAGTTGTGATATAAAGGCATCTCATGCTATTGAGTAAAACAACTAGTTTACCAGGGAAGAAATGTTATGTGACTTTTTCCCCAAATTAAGAGAAAGTCACAAAATAACCCTTTAGTATTAAAATGGAGATGAAAAAATAAAAAGATATTATGATCTTTTGGGTAAAAGAAAGATTAATAAAGAATATGTATAAAATTCTTTAAAAAGGGGGGAAGAATAATTATTTATTTAAATAATAATAAAAAAGAAACCTTTGTGAAATGGTGCGATGGTTTGGAAACCAAACCTTAAGGTTTATATAAACCATTTTTGTGAGACATAGAAGAAGGCATGGAAAACATTCAAGGATGAAGAACACTCAAAGAAGAAGAAAGAAGTGGTTTGGTGAGCTATGGGCATTGGAGAAGGGGCACACAAAGTGTGTCCAGCCCAACGTACATAGTACACTCATGACCATCCTGGCCAAGGCTTGGGTATTTGCACTTGCATTGAGCATTGTTCTTCGGGAACTATCACTTGTGTAGAGAGTAACAATACACTTTCTTCCTCCTAGATTGTTCCATAGCAAGAGCAAATACCAGCAACATCTTCCAAGAGTGAGAGTGGTTTTTTCCAAGTATTTTTATTCGGATAAGTATTGAAAACCATTGACTCTAAAATATATTGAGAATATTAATTATATGGATGTGTATTCAATTTACTATGTTAATTATTTACTTCAAAATGCTTGTCTAATTATTACATACTATAGTTTACCTTGGTTATTTTATTAGTTATTTAGACCATTCTAGTAGCATTATGTCTTGTAGATTATCTTAAATCTAATATTTAATCTATTAAATTTTCTGCTAATACTTAAAAAACTTTAGGAGGATAAGTGGCATTACAAATACTCTAAATATAAGCCCATTATATATATATTCTATTTGTCAACTACTAACATTGATGTCATGAACATACATGTCAAAGTATCTTTTATCTAAGGTAATCAAAATATTATCCTAAAAGTGTAAATAAAGAGCAAAGCTCTACAACTTGCTCGCATGGATGCCTCTCTACCGTATGGGTAGTGACATGCTTGTAGCCATAGCTTTAGATGAGGTCATCACAATTCCCAAAGCTCTCGATCTCAATGCCCTCAATAATGAGTATGGACCCCTCCATATCATGGACATTCCTTTTCTTTTCAACATGACCATGTTAGTTGGCTTAATAGTGAAATGTTCCCCTATTTAAATCTTCCATTTCACCATGATTTTGGAGTTCATTATTGACAACACAAAGACAAAGGTCTAAAAAATTCTATCATGATTTGGGAGTTCATTATTGAAGACTAAGACCTCCTAAATGTGTGGAAGCCCCCACCTTATCACAATTCCCCTCCTCTTGCTAATTTACGCCGAAGGCGTATCCAATTTGAAAGAGACAAAGCTAACTTTTACAATCAACGACTGGTAATGTTCGAGAAGCCCGAGAGACCATTGAAATCTCCATGCTCATCTAATTTTGCTACCATAGACCATTAATCTATAAACCCCTAAACTACTTGTTTATATGTTCATCACCGTATTTTACTTGGCAGAGTTTAAATGACAGAGTTTTCTCGCACGCGTCACTTTGCCTGTTTCCTCATATGCATATGCCCCAATTAACTCAAGCACTTTAAATCGGTAAGACATCGTAGTGTCTATTTGGGCCCTAGGGACACTTTATGATGCTTTGATATAGGCACTATACTTGATGTTAATATATAATTCTCCTATAATGTGATTTCATCAATGACACGCAACTACGGTTCATAGAATCTCTTTTTTTCTCTTTATTTCTAGAGAGAAATATTGAGTACAGTCATCTCAAAGTGTGAAGGATTGGTTTTCTATAAATAAAATTACAGTTAAAAATCTAAGAGTTGATTTTTGCATAATTTAAGCTCAAATCGCTTAGGCTAAAAGTTTTGAAATTAACTCTTTTGAACTAGAAATCAAATATAATGTAAAAAATTCAATGCTTGGAAATAATGAATAGTTATTAATTGATATTAAGGTTATAGTGTAGAAAACATGTTATTCTTCAGTTGTTAGTAACAATGTTGTAAAAGGCATTTTGGATATTAAGTTTTTAAAAAGTTTGTTTAATTTAAAAAAGAAGAAGGTAAATGTGGTGCTGTGAAGATTTTATGTGTTGTTTAACATTTTATTGTTACTTGTTGTTTTGCATTCAGCCTCATCATTGTAGTTATGATTGTTTATTGTTTTTCATGTCCATCTATAAATATTTAAGATCTATGATTTATGTAATTTAAATAATCTGTTGATCATAGATTTTAGAAGTAAATTTTAACTTTATATTAAAAGTCAGAAGTGAAAAAGTTAAAAATTAAATTAAATCTATTAAAATATTGATGATTATGTAATTTTTTAATTATCTTTTGATATCATAGACACCAGAAAGTTTCATTTTTTTTTTGTAAAATATTATTATAAAGTTGTTTTAAAAAAAAAATCAATATTAACAAAAATAAATAGAACTATTAATTTTATTTTTTTATAAATATAATGATATTAAAGATTTTTAATTGTATTCAAAATAATATTAAATTTTAAATTATGGATTTTATTTATTTATTTTTAATAATAATATTTTTTATGTACATATTCAAAATTAGCAAAAAGGAAAAGAAAATAGTTGTGGCTAAATTTAACAATGTTGAACATGCTAAAGCCTTGTTAATCTACTTTGCTATAGAGTGGAGTTATTTTATGTTTTGTAGTTATTCAATCAAAATCAGGAAATTAAAATGGTTTTTTCACTTTTTAACATATTTAATTAAGTTAAGTTTTATATTACTTTACTTTACTTTACTTTACTTGTATGGTTTGCATGGAGAGATATCCAAGAATCAAAACTAGACAGTCAAATGGAATTACTACTTATTATAGATGTACATCTGAAAAAAATGACCATCGCTTCTCAAACTAGAACATGGACCCTGGTGAGCAACCTATATGTTCAAAATTCTATCCCAAGTTGAGGAGATGTTAATAGCAAGGGTTAGCCCAATACTTCAAGTTACCTATAATACCCCTCCGTTTTGCTTCTTGTTCGGATTGCTTTATGCTTTGTTTGGTTGCAGCTACTTTGATTCTGGACACACCTTGTTATTTGTGTTTTGATCGCTACTTATTGAGCGACGAACTATTATTGTGTGATGTGTTTATCTGATGATTGTTTTACATGCTTTAATGGTTTAATGATGTTGGTAGTTATAACATGAGTTTTTATTATGAAATTATTGAGTAAGATGTTAATGTCAGTTTTGATGAGTGTATTGGTGAAGGGGACGAGTTCGCATCACTCGCTTGTGAGCGCCCTGCGAATCCGTGATTTCTTCTTCATGGTGTGTATTATATGTTGGATATATTATATGATGTTGTTTACTTGGTTCTCAAGTTTGCAGGTACATGACATCAACTCCACCCGATTTCACAAGTTTGAGCGTGTCAATCCAACGGTTAAGTTGAATGGGAGATAGTAGCTAGGTAACTTGTGTCAAGTCTACGCCCTAGCCTTAGTGTGTCGATTGTCTTGTTTGTTGAGTCATGGTTTACCTTGTTTTAATGTTATTGGTTTCTGAATGGTGCTTGTTCATTAAATTATGTTTTAGAATAAATTGCATTGGTTAGAAGTTGTGATTAATTAAAATTAATATTAAAATTTATTAATAAAATTTAACTTAATTAAATTAAATTTAGTCCCAAAAGGATTGAATTTATTTATTAAATAATTAAAATTAATTAATTAAGTTTTATATGGTTTATATTATATAAAAGCAAAGAAAATTGAAAGTTATTTGAAATTGTATTTTAAAAGGAAAGTTAGTTTTCAAAATGTGGGAGCTAATTAATTTTAAGATATTTTAAAATTTTGATATTGCATAAAAAGTGGATTTGGTTGTTAAAGATATTTTTGATTTATGCCACAAGTGTGAGTTTAATTAATGGGAAGAATTGGTTGCAAATTGCTAGTAGCGTGGCCATTGAAGTATCATAAAGGGGTTTTCAGCAACATTTGGTGCATTATCCCATCCATAATTTGTTGGGAACTCTGGAAGGAACGTAACAGGTGTATCTTCCAAGAACAAGCGATGGGGAGAGAACTTCTTGCTGGGCGTATTATTAAAGCAATCGTAGAACTTACAAATAGTGCTGCAAGAAACATTCCCTTCCATAAAAATGTCTTCTCCAACAAGGACATCGATCTCTCAAACAAATTTACTGGGCTTCAAATTCCTCCTGTTACAACTAATCTAAAGGCCCCTCAGAAGGCTGTTGTCAGGCATGGTATAGTATGGCAACATCTGCAACCCGAGTGGTTAAATATAAATTTCGATGGAGCATGTCTGGGTAACCCAGGGGCTGCGGGTATTGGTTGTGTGGCTTGGGATTGTGAGGGTAAAGTGATAGCTCAAGAAGCAAAGAGTATAGGCCAAGCTTCAAACAATCTGGCTGAAATTAGAGTGGCACTATGTGCCATCGAATTAGGTAAGAAGCTCAATGCATCCAAAGTACATCTCGAGGGTGATTCATTAATTATAGTAAATGCTATAAGAAGCAACTTCACCCCAAATTGGATACTAAGTATATGACTATATCCAATTTGAGCTCTATTCTCTTCATTCGAGGAATTTCACGTCAACCACATATACCGCGAAGGTAACTCCGTGGCCGATGCTCTGGCTAAGTAGGCAACCTCAGAGTCGTAGCTCGGTTTGGCATAAGCCACCTAAGTTCCCATGTGGGAAAGGGCACATCCACAATAATGATAATGTAAGGTGATGTTTGCAATAATTGCTGAAGCAAGTTAAGCTTGCCTGGGGAGGGGCGCGATCGTCGGAATCGTCAGTAATATCGTCCTTTCAAATCTGGTAGCTCATCTCAAGGTGCATATATGTCATTTCAGGTGGCTAGCCTCGAGGAAGTAGGACATGATTTGGATTTTTCATGTGTAGCACGGTAACCTTGTTGGCAAGTGGGTAACTGATATCAGTTGGTTATAAGTAATGTGATCTGCAAGATAAAATATACTATGAGGATTGCACTCGAAAAAGTTGGAATCAAGGCTGGCAAGAAGCTATGGATACCCCGGTGTGTCTGGAAACTACAACTACCATGGTCCCCTTCCAAGGTGAAGTTACGGATATTAGGCTTCGAGGCATCCTTACAGTGAAGGATAAGTATGTAATTCATGCTATGAAAGCAGTGTTGGGGCGTGAGTTCATCTGGTCGTACCACAAACACCGTCTCAACTCGGATATATCAGAAATGTTTCTGGCTATAGCTATCCATCGAGGAATGCTGAAGGCCAGGGTTAAAAATCTTTGTCAGTGCGTCTTCAAGCATGCTTACTTGGGGGAGATTGACGCGATGTTGGATAATATTGACGAGCATGGTCAAATTCCAATGTCGCAGCACTACTACCTGCTGAAGCGGAGTGGTGGAAGGACTGTTCCAAAGTTCCCTATTCTAAGTACGGTGGAACTTGAGGCTCTAGTTGAGCGGGGCGAAGAAATTGACAGGAATTTTCAATTCCTCCTAATGGCGACAAGACTCTTGGAGCCGATGGCAAAAGAGGAGTTGGGTATTTATCTGGCTAGAGAAGGCTTTGATGTGGACACTGATGACGAGGAGCTCTTCGGTCCGATTCTCCCGTCTCTTCCAGAGTCTGGGGAAGATTGGGTCGAGGACGACGGTAGGGACGTGGAGGATATAGCTAATGGCCCGGCCCACAAAAGATGCAAATTAGACTGCCCAGTAAAGAATTGTGTAGCTCACGCCAAATAAATGCGCAAGGAAGCTTCTGCCCAGGGTCCTGGTTATGATGCTAACAACCCTCTGTTCACTGCAATCCGCGACCCTTGGAAGCCAAAAGGAAGAAGGCTCAAGTAAATGTGGAGCCAAGAAGTCTGGTAGTAAATGTAGCAGCTTATAGTATATAAGTTAGGTGGTAGGATAAGAGCAGCATAGTATTGCTCCTAGTATGTAAGTAGTGGTGTATGGTTCTGTAATCCTGCGATGTAATCCTCTCTTTTTTTGGTAATCAATATAAGTGGTGCTGGGCTTACCAGTTATTAATCTATCAAAAGAAAAATTCATTCACGGGAGAGTTTTGGAGAGGAAAAAAAAAAAAAAGCTTTTTTAGGTTGGAGAGGATATTTCTGAAAAATTGCACAAGGAATGGTTGGAAGAGATTTTTGGCTGTGGAATTGAATTTGGAAAATTTTGTTGATGTTGGTTATGCTTTTGGATTGGTTGTTTTCTTGGATTCATTGCACAGTTGAAGAGAAATTGTGAGATCTTTGGAGGAGGCTCTGCATCAAAAAATCTTCTTCTGTAGCTTCAAACTTCTAGTTTTATTATGTGGTTTTGTTCTTGATTTGTTTAAAGCAAATAGATATTGTTTAAAGAATTTGGTTGTTAAATTCATTGGAAATTAGAATTTATTAATGGAGATTAGATATTAATTAATCAGGTTTTTGGAAGTTTGTATAAATATACAGTAGAATTTAATTTTTAATTGAGGAAATTGTAGAATCATTTGTTAAATTAAATCTTAGATTGTGCAATACATGTAGATTGTTATAGGAAATTTAATCCCTGTAGAAAATAACTAGATTTATTTTTGAAAACAAATCCTCTGTAGAAAACTTACAATGGAGAAATCTAGATCCCTTTTAATTTTCCTATTTTTGAATCGTTAGGAATTTGAAGAAATGGTTTGAAGAGAATCAGTTATTAAGTCTCTATGAATTTAGGAAGGTATTGTGGAAAATTTTATTCAATTTCCTGTAGGTGGTTATTTTTATTTATTTTTCTCAAATTTACCAGTAAAATTATTCTGTGTAAATATATATATATTTATATATTATATGTATTATATTCTTGTAAATATATATACACATAACATATAAATATATATATTTAGTATATTGTGAAAGATGCAATTAAATTGTCTTTTTTGGGGAAAAAAATCATCATACGCAAAATTAGTAGGCGTTTCCTGTGCGTATTTTTGCACTTTGTATTTCTTTGATTTTTTTTTTTTGTTTTTATTAAAAAGTGGTTTGCACAGTGGACGATGGTCATGACCCCACTGCCCACTTCCCCATGGGAAGGACGCGTTGCCCATGGGGCAGTGCACCCACCGTATTGGGAGATGCACTATCCCATGGGGAGTGCACCCTCCCCCAAACCCTGCAGCCACTGTACAGTATGTACAGTCGGCAGGTAATGTCGCTTGGGTGTTGACGGTACCATTTGCCCTCTGTATCATGTGTTTAATGCCGATTTTTTTTATTCCTTTTTAATTTGCATATAGTTTTTAATTAAATAGTATTTCTTGATGTTAGATTAATATAAATTGTATATATTTTAATATTATATAATTATATATTTAATATTTAATATAAATATATATTTATATAGTGGAAAATAGATATTCAATTATGAATTTTATTCAAAAATAATCAATTTAATAGTCTAGTAATTTTTAGAAAAAAATAGAAGATTTATAAACAATGCTTAATGTAGATTTTGTATAATATATAGTGTTGTACATATATTGGATATTCTGTTTTAGGCATTTTGGTTGCATGCAATGTATTTAGCTAATGATTTAAACTGAAATGAATAGTGTGCATGATTAGATAGATAGAAGAAGATATTTAATTTAATGGAAGGGATTTATATGTTTATAGTGAAAATATGGAAGGTTATTATTTTTATTTCTGCGAGAAGCATTAAATAGGGAAATGGATTTAAGATATCCGAAAATTAAGTATTTCCTTGCCTTTGCTTATTGTTATTATTTTTCCTTACATTCTTGATTTGGGAAAAGGGTTATTTGTGTATTGAATTGTAAGTCTTCCAGAGGATGTGGGTTGATGCTTTGTTAATTCAATCGTTCATTTTTCCCTTGGGTAGTGCTTTATGTGGTTTGTTCCCTCCAAGTGTTGGAGTGGGTTTCCTTAATTGTTGCCTCCTAGAATAGGAGAGATTGCATTGTTTATATTTAGTAAGCACTTGAGTTACCCTCGGAGTCTAGGTTTGTATAGTGTGTTATCCATTAGAAGAGTGGCTTTTGTTAGGGGCCGGAGCCCAAAGAGGTAAACTGGGTAACCTTCATAAGTGATTTAATCAAGTGATAATTAAAGTAATGTACTTAGATGATTAGGATGCATTTCACATTAATCAAGATAGCTTAACCTCACTCATAGACGCAAGGGCTTGTTTAGAATTGGGATGAGTGGGTAGGCCTGGAATGGCAAGGAAAACTATCTTGTCCTCATGAGAGGTAGTCGATTCCGCATGAGTAAGCATGAGGGACTGGATTTGTTAGAGGTCACCAGGAACTCCGGAGCCTATGAAGAATGCCCAGAGGAGATCTCATGTATAACTGTGTGATGACACTCTATCTAGGATAACATTGGGTTTTGTGTTATGTGTATGGATTCTTTATCATACTTGATCAATTTTATGTCTGGAAGCAATGTGACCATGTTTGTGTTAGACTTATATTGTGCATGTGTTTGGTTGAGTCAGTATGTGTTAGTATGATTCTGCCTTTGGTTAGAGGTAGTAGATCTTTGTCCATGTTACGTTGTTACTATCTCCTAGCATGGGGGGTGGGCCTTCGGGTTCCACTTGGTTGGGTGGAACATGCACCATAAACCATTGGGTCCCCCTTGATCTTCAGTACTTGGTGGTGAGACATCCAGTTGGATAGCTCATGGTTCTTATTATGTTTCTTGCATTGTTGTATTTCCAATTGTAATAAGTTTTATACCCCTCTTGTATTTATGAGGTGGAATTTTGTAATGTAATACTTTTGTAATATTGCCTCATTCTGGGAATGAGTGATGTAACCAGTTGTTCAAGTTATGAATTTATGTTATGGATGTTTATCTTCTTATCTTATGTTGTTTATGTATGTTGAATTAATGCTTAATACATAAGTAATCAAATGCTATGAATTTTAGATGATGTATGTTAGTTGGGTTTAAGTAATCTCAGTTACGTAGACTTAGGGGATGTTTTCAATTGTAGATGAACATGTATGTTTAATTCACTTTAAATAAAAAAAAAATAGTACGCTTTTATTGTGAATTGAAACTTCCTCTAGGGTTGCGTGGCAGGGAATTACATTACCTATGCAAGGGGGGTAGCTAAAATATAGTGGGCGCACTATTTGATTTCCTCAAGATATATCTGCAATTGCATCCTACTTGCCTAGGCATATTACTGATCTTGATATACTAATAGTTAACAGGGAACAAATCAGCCAAAAACCATATAGCTTCCACATTAGTCAAGGACGTGTCCACGAGGCACTTAAGTATAAGATGAGCAACAAACCATACTACAAGGATGTCCAAGTAGATGAACTTGCATTGTCCACTTTGCCAGAGTCTTCTACTGACATCTCAAACCTTATTTATGCAATCACTTCAAATCTTGATACCAACAATACAAGCTTCATGGAAAAAAGCGACACAGAATATGACCCCAACGAAGACAACATGTTGACAACAATTTCTTTTGTGTCAAATCTCCCACATTCACGTCCAAAGGTCGAAGAAGTGTGCTCTTTGCTACAACTAGGTGTGGGCCGACCAACACCAATCATTGAATGACCACCTATAAATGAATACACCACTAAAGGATTGTTTGTGATGGAATTCCCCACTTTGTTTCCAAAAGGAAAAGCCGCATTCAAACAACAACGTATTAAAGAAATTAAACTACATGAATATTCTCTCCATCTTCTAAGGTACTATGATAATCGGTTTGGCCAACACCCCCGATTTAGGTACTTCATACTAAATATTCATATGTGACATCATAGCCAAGCAACCTCATTTGTATTTTTCAACAAAAATCTCGATGGTTGCCTACCATCGACAATCTCCAACCTTCGCCAAAGATTGAAGGACATACCAAATGACAAAATTATTTATGTTGAAGGCGTATCCAATATGAAAATGACCAACCTAAAATGTTGAATAAATGATATATATCGTGTAAATCTACTTGGGAGATAGATTGAAACATCTGCAATGCTTCGTTTTCCACCGATTGCTGGGTAGACGTCTCATTGCAAAACTTTATATCGGTGCCCTTGCACATACCTTCCACATTTTGTTTTCCACTGAATCAAAAAGTGGACGGAGAAATGGAAAAATTACATTTTTTTGGATGCCTTGGGAATCATTGGAGAAGCATTCGAAATCCTGAGTCAATCTACAAAACACCTCGGAGCCATCGCCTTTACCCTTCTCCCTCTTCTTTCATTTGTAATCCTCGACCACAGGGTAATCTCAGAGCCCCCCTTAGCAAAATCATGATGAAAAACAAACTATTGGGCATAAATTCCTTCATCCATGCCACATAAAACATTCGGCACAACTTATGCCTGCAAATTGCAGAGCTTTTATTGTTGACCACAGTGTACATAACCCTCATTTGTGGCTTCTCGCTACTGTCCACATCAATAGTGGTGTACACAGTGGCATCCATCTACACAAGCAAGGAATTGAATTACACCTAGGTTATAAAATAACTATGACAGCCAAAGAAAAAATATAAAGGAGGTTCAGCCTTTGACACTCTACGCATGTAGATTGCAAAATGGGGGATTTGGAACAGGGTATGGGCATCCATCAAAGCATAAAGGATAGAGGAATTTTTTTAGATATTGTAGTTGCTACTGCTCGGGTAGACATGTATGCAAAATGTGGAAGCATAGACAAGGCACGTGAAGTGTTTGACAAGGTGTCTCAAAGAGATGTGGTCTCAGATATGCACAAAATGGATTTGTTGAAAAGGCTTTAGAAATTTCCAAGCAAATGCTATTGTCAGGTTTAAAGCCAAATTCTGCAACCTTTGCTAGCATCCTACCTGTGCAATGCCAAAATGGGACCTTTGGAACAGTATGGACATCCATCGAAGCATAAAGGATAGAGGAAGAAACTACACTAGTAGACATGCATGCAAAAAATGGAAGCATTAACAAGGCACACAAACTATTTGACATAATACTTGAAATAGATGTCATCTCATGGATTGCAATGATTGTAGGATATGTGGAAAATGGATTTGTTGAAAAGGCTTTAGAAACTTTCAAGCATATGCAATTGGCAGGTGTAAAGCCAAATTCCATAACCTTCACCAGTTTCCTCCTTGCCTGTGCCAAAATGGGAGCTTTGGAATAGGGCATGGACATCCATCAAGGAATTTGGATTTTCCAGTGTGGAATTTTGAGGTTATAGGTTTAAAGAGAAATTTTGATTTTCCACTGCGGTATGGCAGTCCAAGCAGATGATTCTAGCACTTGAATCATTTCACACTATTTATATTCCAGGTCTCAGGTGACAAACTTGAGTTTGTGCCAATCTTAAACTCCCAAAGAACACAATCAACATTTTGATTTGAGTATGTTCACGTGTCTATCCATGTATGTTTTTCTTGAAACAGTCGCTAGAAAGCTATATCTTCCCATCTTAAGTGCCTTTGTCCTTCAAGAATTTTTTGTTTAGGAATTGTTATCTTTAGAAGATATTTTATTCAATAGGATAAATGCCTTGGTACTTTAGGAGGGTTTATTCATATTCAGAAGTATGCAAAATCTATAACTTCTTTTGGTTTCTTACACTGATATGTAATGTTTGAGAGTGATTCCTCTCATTAGGTTTGTGCCTACCATAACGAATAGGCAACATTGGAATTTGGAGAAAGAAATAAGAAGATCTATAAGACAAGTTATAGATTCTAGGGAAAAGATTGCTGGAATGAAAAAAATAGGTGGCTATGGTGTGGATCTTCTTGGTGTAATGATAGTCAATTCAAAAAGTAGAGTAGGCTTGACCACAAAGGAACTCATTGATGAATGTAAGACTTTATATTTTGTTGGTCATGGAATGACATCAATACTCTTGACATGGACCATAATATTGTTGGGAACACATCAAGAGTGGCAAGAGCGAGGTGGCAAAGAGGTGGTGGAAGTATGCAGAGGAAACAATTATCCAGACGCAGACTGCTTAAGTCACCTCAAAATTGTAAGGACCATCCAACACAAACCCAAATTTTCATGTGAATAATATAAATTATTTTGAAACTAGTAAGATAATAAATTAGAGAGAGGGCCATTTGTTGGCTCTGATAAGCTGAATTTAACTTAAGCCTCTATTCTTTTACCTATACATGAAGTACCTAACAATTGTTGTAAATATAGATGTACAAAAGGTTAAGCTAACAACTTGAAGCAGATAAGTGATTGTCTAAACAAAAATCAGAGACATTATTCAAATTTAGTCAGATACTCTAGCAAAATATGTTCACATAATATCATGAGAAGCACTACCCAATTTAATAGGTAATCAAAATCATTTAGACAAGCACTGGGATTTGAATTCAAAAGAAAAATCTTGAATTTGTCTCATAAAACATTGTATGAATGTTTTGTAGGTGGGATTGATTATAAATGAGTTGCAAAGTATCCAATGGCATTCATGCCTTTTGGAACAGGTCCACCTATATGTGTGGGTCAGAATTTTTCCTTGTTGGAAGAAAAATTGACGTTGGCCATGATTCTGCAGAAATTTTATTTTCACTTCTCCTTCTTATACTCATTCAATTACAGTTGTCATGTTTAATCTTAATACTATTTCGATTTTAGTTTATTCATGTGTTGTTTTTATAAGTTATATACACATTGTTCTATTTTAACCAATATGCACACAAAATCAAATAAGGAAAATACTCATTTGGATTTTATTTATTCCATGTATCGCCTTTTTTAGGTTAAATTCACATTTTTCTATTTCAACCAATATGTCTACACAAATTCTAATACAATCATAGAATTATTTGACGTAACCCATTTCACACAAAAAATACAATAGCTAGTATATAGCCTAAACGGTTTAAATAATATGAGTATTTTTTTCACCTTTTCAACTTCAACATAAACTTTTAAAAAATGTGATTCCATTCTATGCAAAAAAGAAAAAAGATGCAAACAAGTTACATGAAATCCGATTCTACACGGCAACATGAACGTTAATGTGACTTTACTTTGATGGCCCACTTGATAAATATAAGAAGCAAAATTTCAAAAATTTCATGCCCCTTTTTCCACATCTTTCTGTACAGAGAAGACAAGTTATAATCAAAGACGTGGAGCACAGAGGTGCATAGTCCTCATGTAATACTCCACAGCTTATCAACTATATTCTTTGTTCTTGGTATTACAAGATTCCCTACCAATCATGATGTCATCTTTATATTTTTAAATTAATTTTACTCAATCATGATACAACCATTAAATATTATTATCACAGTCACACTGTTAAACTCCATTTAATGCTACACATTTTGTGGAATGACAAACATATAGTCCCCAATTTTAGAGGAGTTGTTTGATTGCAAAATCTTGTAGGATCTCCTTTAGTGGTCCATATACATCTCTATAAAATTGGGAACTTCACCTTATTCTGTCACACAAACTCACATTTTCATCACATAACATGTGATATAAGTTGTGTAACTGTTCTTTTACTTATGGTTAAGGTATTTTTTAATTTTTGTTAGAGGAGTAGTCATTTTCAAATTGAATTTAGAATTTAGAATTTATATGTATTTTTGAATATATTTTACAAGGAACACATTTTAATACTTAAATGATTATTTTTTTATTTGGATGTTATGATTAAGGGGTGTTTTTTTCAAATTTATTTAAGATTTATACTTATCTTTTTTAAACTTGATGTTTCAGTTTTCCTTATTTAATATATATATCTTTATTTGTCCTCATTCATTGAAGCATGTTACACCTAAAATTGACTGTGGTATTTTATTCTATTAAACATTTATACATTTTTTTTCCCAAATTTTCCAAGAGTATATAATTAGCCTCATTATTGGAATACACTACACTAAAAGTTAGAATACACTACATTGAAAAGTAGATGTGGTAGTTTACCTAATTCAACATTCAAAAATCGTAAGTGGCTAAATATTCTTAGCGTAGTCAGCCGTAGTCAGCCGTAGTCGACCAAGTTAGTATAATGCAATAAAACTATAGTCTTAGTGGAAATAATTGTCGACATGTACTTTCGGGTAATTAAGTCCCGATTAGTTGTAGCGGGTTGTTATGGAGCATCACGACGGTTTGTTGCCCAACCAACCGCAGAACGTTATATGTACTTCATTTTGTAGTCGGGAAAACACTAATGTTGTTGTCACTATGATTATGATTCCTTGATTGATAGCATAGATATACTTGAGATTGTACATGGTGATATTTATTGGATATGAATACAAACATCTTATGATTATAACATATTGTAATGTTTTGTTCTGTATGTTACCTATAGTTCCATTTACTTCCTGTGTACGTAGTACATTGATATAGACACTCCACGAGGTAAACATTTGGTGTCGTTGCCTAAGAGAATTCGTTAACCACCCAGACAAGAGAATGGCGTTGTGATGGGGCAGCTGACCGAAGGGCCGGTACAAGCAAATGAGGATTGTGAAGACGCTTTGACGGAAGACCTCTGCAGTTTGTGGGAAATCTCATTAAAGGACCACGTACGGAGGGAGGCTCTCAGGCGAGAGACCCCTCAGGCAGTCATTTGGGATAGATTGCGTGTCAACGAAGAGGTTGACCATCTTCTTACTAGACTGCCAAGACTGATAGCACGCCACTACATTATCTTATAGGATCTTCAAATGGAAGAGGATCAAGAATGCCGAAGACAAAAAATTTTGCAGTGGTATGAAGAACGAACCAAATAGGAAGAGGAGGAACAAGACACTACCAAAGACGTACCCTAGCAACCAACAATGATTGCGTGAAAGACCTGTAATGCTCGTACGACCGAACAAGGACAAGAACCGAATACCATTCGGGCACGAAGCAGAGGAGGAAAGAATTCAACAATCATTGAGAGTACAGGAGCAAGAAAACTGGTAGAAAAGATTAAGTAGAGAACATCAAAGTTTTGTGGAAGGGAGGGACGAGGAACCCTTCATCACCCCGTAAGTACAAAAATATAAAAACTGAGAAAATGATGATGAATTGAACGGAGAACTTGAAAATAGCATCCAACGCATTCGGGAGTTGTCCATATCGGACGACGACAAAGGGCTGAGGACAGGGAGATCTGAGCCCAAGACCCCTTGGCAGAGGGAGCACCGGAGTGGGACCCAGGAAACTCAAGGTGTAGAGGATGCTAACGAAGGACGGGAAAGTGACTCGTACGTGGCCGAGAGTGCAAGTGACGCACCAGAACGTAACGGGGAAACTGGTCCAGTCGGGTCCAATATACAAGGAGGACAGTGGGGAAGGATGGTGACTCCAGAATGACAAAAGCTACCAAATTTTACGGGGAATGGGTTAGAGGATCCAGTTCGACATTGCAAAACATGCAAGGCAATCAGGATAGCAAGTGGAGAAGAGGACCCGGATCATTGGTTGAAATCCTTTCCGGTGACACTCAGAGATAGTGCCATCAACTGGTACTCAGAGTTGGACCAAGCACAAAAAGCTACATGGAGATTACTCAAGAAGGCCTTTCAGGATGAATTCAAACTCTTGAGGGATGATAGTGAGATTGTAGTAGAAATCTACAGTACGAAGCAGGGAAAACACGAGAATGTGCGAACATACAATCAGCGATTGAAAGACTTGTTGGGAAAATTGGAGGTTCAACCGGCCGATGGGCTAAAGAAGTGATGTTTCATTGAAGGCTTGCTTCCGTCGTTGAGGAAGAAGATGAAAGTCGTGCCTTCGTCGTCATACGCTGAAGCATACAATCGGGTGATGGATATAGAAAGTGAAAACAAAACATCCACTTGAGGGAAAAAGAAGACGGATGACGAGGAGAGTGCAGACGACAGCGACGGTGAATCCAAGACCATACAAGTACTCAGGAAAGATACGATGCGAATGATGAAATAATTGAAGGCAGACAAAGAGAGTACGAGGGAAGCACGAGAACTATGGTGTACGGACTGCAATCGGGAAGGTCACACGAAGGTGAACTGTCTGAAGAAGTTATTTTGCAATATCTACCAAGTGATGGGACATTCCATCAAGGAATGTCCATACAATTTAAAAGCCAAAAGTGCACAAGTACTCTTCGCTAAAGGAGAACCGTCGACACCGCCGAACACACCACCAAAGCCCCAGTATAATAGCAATGCATCCCATGGAGGTTACTAGAGCAACAAGAGTCTGGGGAATAGAATATAGTATGATGGTAAAGGACGACCCATGATCCAGTGCCGAAAGTGCAACGAATGGGGTCACTTCGCCAAGGATTGCCAGAACGGCCAAGGTTTGAGAGGAAGATTGTGTAAGTGGTGTGGACTAGGTGACCATGAAGATAGTGAATGCCCCAAGTAGAAGGGTATCCATATGTTGGAAGTAGAAAAATAAGAGGTACTGGTGATCACTAGTGTGCAAGCAAAGAAGGCAACCTACCTAGATCCACGTATGGAAAAACAAAGGATGAAGGAAGCAAAAGCCGAAGTGGAACTGGCTATGGCGAAGGAGAAAAAAATATCTCTGGAGAAGCTAGAGACCTCTTGGCGGTCGGAGGCGGAAAAGAACATCGTACGACAGGTACTGCAGACCACCATACCGATCAAAGTAACTAACCTTCTCCAAATGTTGCTGCAGTTGGGACTGGCAATGACAAACGTCCTTGGAGATGTCAAGCAATCACGAGCGGAGGACCAAAGGCAAGAATTGGTACTAGATTCACCACCGTACAGTGAACAAACCATTGACCCTGTACTACTCACGACGAACATCGGGAAGATACCGACGGTTGTGCAGATGGAGATCAAAGGGAATACCTTGATAAATACTATTGTCGATGGAGGATCGGGAGTCAACGTACTGCCCGAAGACACATGGAAGAGCCTCAAGAAGCTTACACTCTGGCCACTGACATTCCAACTCATCGGTGCTGATGAACATGGTATCAAACCATTGGTAATGTTGATGGTGCAAATGGTGTTGATAGGTACGCAACCATTCATATTGAATTTTGTTGTCATTCCTCTAGAGAAAAGTGTACGATGCACTATTGGAACGAGGATGGTTGATTGCTGCCAAGGCGAATCATAATTGGAAGAGGAATACGCTCTTGATTGAGAGCCATGGGAAGAAGTATATTATTGATTTGAAGAATCAGGCAGTCAGTGAAGACTTGGCATCGTCAGGATCAGAGTCTGATGGAGGATCGAATGTTGACGATGAAGGGAAGATAATGGGGCCGAATGAGGAAGGCGTACTAGAAATTAGGAGTTGCTCAGAAGATGAGACAAGTTCATTGAATGGCCTATTTCATTGGCAAATGGAGGATTATGAGGTGTTCCAATGAGAGTGTAACATGTTGCAGATCAGAGAAATCCAAGAAGGAGAAGAGAAGCTGAGTACAGAGAGTACAAAGAAAGAATTTCAGAATCGGACAATACGCCAACCCACAAATCCGAACAGGAGTTGGAGAAGATCCGTACGCCAGAGGAAGAAGTCCGTACAACAGAAGGATAAGCCTGTACGACAAGGAGAAGATAAAACTGGTACGACACTTGCAAAATCCGTACGCCAAAGGAAGAAGTCTGTACGCCAGAAGGAGAAGCCTTTACGAAAAAGAGAAGACAAAACTGGTACAACACTTGCAAGATCCGTACACTAGAGGAAGAAGTCCGTACGACATAAGGATAAGCCCGTATGACAGGGGGAAGATAAAACTGGTACAACACTTGCAAAATCTGTACGCCAGAGGAAGAAGTCCATATGCCAGAAGGAGAAGCCCATATGGAAGAGAGAAGACAAAACTGGTACGACACTTGCAAAATCTATACGCCAGACGAAGAAGTCCGTACGCTAGAAGGAGAAGCCTGTATGGAAGAGAGAAGACAAAACTAGTACGACACTTGCAAAATCCGTACGCTAGAGGAAGAAGTCTGTATGGTAGAAGGATAAGTCCGTACGATAAGGAGAAGACAAAACTGGTACGACACTTACATAATCCGTACACTAGAAGGAAAAGTCCGAGTGGCAAAGAGAAGACAGAGCTGGTACGGTACTTGGCAAATTCATACACCAAGGAGGAGAGAAATCTGTATGTCAGGGAGGAGAGCAATCCGTATGCCAAGCCAAGAAATCCATACGCCGTCCATCAGTATGCCACAAACAGAAGTTTGTACACTACAAACAAAGGGGCGTATGCCCAAACAGGAAATCTATATGGGAGGCTGTGGGAAGAACCGTGCCGTTGAATCAAAATAAATTTGTGCGGTTGAAAAGGGTCGTACACCTAAGGGAGCAGAAGTTCGTACGTGCGAGTTGGAGGAGATAGGTACGGATCAAATGAAGCACGTCTGTACCAAGCATTGACCTGAAGAAAGTGAAGTCTCAGAAAAACAATACAAAATATGTATTTTTCAGCTTCATCAGCACTATTTGGAACCTGTGGGAAAATCATGAAAAAGAGGTGCACGATGCAGTTTCAAGTGGTTTCAGATGCTGCCCCTTGACCCCGCTGGGGCGTTGCCCCCAGGACCCTCGCAAGGGGCGCTGCCCCTTGACCCCGCTGGGGGTGTTGCCCCCAAACCCCCATCATATTTATTGGAATTGCCAAATTGCAATGCCACCAACCATCATAGTACAGGAGTAGTTGGCTGCTGTGAAAACGAGAGTTGCAACTCTCAAGGAGAAGTTGGCGGAGAGAGATGGAGTATTGGGCGACAATCAATTGGCAAAGAAGGATCAACAATTGGTAGAAAAAGATACATAGGAGGTTGATGTGCAACGATTTTCAGTCGAGGGGGAGAGTCAACCATAGGGAAAAGACAAGGAATTTGGTAGCACCAAACAGGAACTCGAGTTGGTATTTTTGGTTTTCAGTCGCTTGGAAGATGACTACTTTGTGGGGGGGATGATGTAGTCAGCCGACAGTGTACTCGGTCGGCTGTGAGTTGATATAGTCGACCAAGAGTGTACTTGGTCGGCTATGAGTCATAAGTAAATAAGACTTTAGTTAATATTAATAATCCATGTACTTATGTTATGTACGGGTCATGTTAGTTAGTTGTCTCGGGAACAATTCTTAATGAAGTAATTAGTTATAATGAAGGGACGTGATGGTTGGTACCTTAACCACCGCCAGCGTACTATATGTACTTGAGTCTTGTAGTCGGGAAGAGGATAGTTTTGCTATGCTATGCTATGCTATGTTCTGTTTGGAAACATTATGTTGTAATTGCCGAATATTGAATAAAGAAGTGTATCTATGTTCTGTGTGATTGCCATGTGATTATTATATGCTTTCAATGTTATTTTATATCTCCGTTTACTCCGTACGTCATTGTACCCATAGCGAGTAAACAACAATTATTTATCCCTTCCCTCAAATTCACCTAGTACCTTGCCTCATCCATTAGAGTGCACTACACTCAAAATATAATAATTTATCTTATTTAACATTTAGCGTTTGTATATTTAGATATTTGTGAGGTATGCTACATCTAAAATAAAATGCTACAATAGTTTAGTGAACACAACATTCAATCTATGTAATTTTTAATTTCTTTTATCCAATGAAAAAAATATTTGTATGCCTTTTGTCTCAAATTTACCTAAAACTTAACAGTCAATATGTGTATACTTGTGTATGTTTTGTCTCAAATTCACCTAAAATTTATTCAACATTTGTATACATCTTGTCCAAATTCACCTAAAATCTATACCTAACTTCATCCATTAAAATATAGTATAGGAAGAATTGAAAATTAGAAAAAATATTTTATTCAAGTTTCAACATATATGTAAATGTTTCTATCAAATTCATTCATTCTTCATCATTAACATTTCTTCTAGTAAATTAAGATAATATTAATTTCATTAATATTTTTGGAAATGATAATTTATTTAGCTATAATATTTCACATATACATAATTTTAAACATATAACACATTTCCTACAAAAATTTAACATAAATTTTTATTCTAATTCATATAATTTTAAACATATAATATATTTCCTCATAATTTTAACACAAATTTTCATTATAATAATCCTCATTATATACAATTCAAGTTCATCCCATTTAACAAATATCATATGGTAATTAAGAAGTATATTTTTGAGGTATTCTATGTAATTTAATAATATATAATTTTATAAATTGTCATTCATTTTTAATGAATATAATATACTAATTAATATAATTATATTTTAATGTATTTCAAATAATTAGTATAGAAAATTAAATATTAAAATTGTTATTCAATGTAAATTTTAATTGTATATACTTATATTGGTGAAAATTGCATATTTCATTTATTTCTATTTTTTTGTCCATTTTAATTAGATTGTCCTATGTTATGATTAGTATATAAGTTATGTGTTTAATTGTAAATGTTGATGAATAACTTAACTCTTACTTGATTTCATCTAAGAGACCACACCTATTTTTTTGATTCATCTATTCACTATTTTAGATTGAATCTTTGAATGTAAAACTAATAGTTTAGTTTCACAAGTGCATAAATGATCCCAAAGTGTACAAGTTCAAATTCAATTGTGGGCTCTTATCGATTCCCTCCATCAAATCATCACATGTCAATTTATGTGATTTTTCGTTAACTTGTGTGGTAAGATGTTGTATTTAAGGACACCTTAATTCATATATACACATTGAAATATTTGTAGAATTTGAAAAGAAAAGCCTATATTCAAGTAATAGCATTGCATTATCAATTCACGTTAGCATTCTAAACATCAATGTGCATTTGCTCATTGCCTTCAAACACTTCCCAAATCCATTAAATTGGTAACTAGCCTAACAAGATCCTAAATGATGTCTATCGACACTACAACATTTTTCAACACAAGTTGTAAATATGAACATGAATAGACGCTAAACATTGTAAACTATTAAGTTCAAAACCACAATTATTTTATTTTTAAATTTATATAACAATAATCTAATCTAATTCTTCTTCATCAACATTTAAATACACAATTGTTTCATTATAATAAATTATAATCCAACTCTTTATTGTTCATTATTTCAAAGTGTATAGAGAGACACATGTTCTTTAAGCAGCCTTTTTAATCTAGCTTTCCATGATGTTTGCCATTGTCGTCATATTTCCAATTTCGAAAGACATAGAATCTTACTGCTTCTTGTAAATAACTTGATGCTCATCATTGCCATCTATAATTTATCATTTTAAAGTAATTTATATCCACCGTTTTCCCAATACGACAAAAGTGACAACGCAGCATTACGGCTTTTACCATGATAAGCAAAGTTTTCGATAGGACAGGTGGTGGAAGAAGATAGCTCATAAAGAAGGTAGCGTTGTCAATCACGTTAAATAGAAAGGGACGTTGCCGTATTGTAATGCGCGACAGCTTATCAGCTTTGAAAATATTAGCGCGTCACAATCAAGCCGTCGTATCATGTTGGTAAGTGTAATTTTCGGTACTCGTGGAATTCACAGTTCAACTTATCAATAGATATATATTTATTATAATAATTAGTTTTTTAATTGAATTGGATGAGTTAGTATATTTTTAAATTAAAAGTTATAGTTGTGAATGATGTGACAGGTATTTATATATTTAAATTAAATTTATTTTTTATTTTTTATATTATTTAGGGAATCTAATCAATTCAAGTTATTTTCAATTGTAGAAAGTGTCTAGATGGATAGATATATATTTATTATAATATTTTTTTTAATTGAATCTCAAGTTAATATATTTTTAAATTAAAAGTTAATAGTTGTGAGTGATGTGATAGGTATTTATATATTTAAATTATTTATATTTATATTTTTTTAGTATTTAGAGAATCTAATCTTATTTCAACTTGTAGAAAGTGCTTATATATTTATCATGATAATTAGTTTCAATTGAATATAATGAGTTAGTATATTTTTAAATTAAAAGTTATATTTGTGAGTGATGTGATAGGTATTTGTATATCTAAATTAAAATCTTTTCGTTTCTTTTTTTTCTTTTTTTTTTTAATTAGGGAATCTAGTCTATTCAAGTTATTTCAACTTGTAAAAAGTGCCTCGATATATATTTATTACAATAATTAGTTTTTCAATTGAATATGATGAGTTAGTATATTTTTAAATTTAAAAGTTATATTTGTGAGTGATGTCATGAGTATTTATATATCTAAATTAAAATCTTTTCTTTTCTCACTCTTTTTTTTTACATTAAGGAATCTAATCTATTCAAGTTATTTTGGAGATTGTTTTCTATCACATAGAATCTAGTCTATTAATGTTATTTGAGAATTGTTCCTACTCCACATATGTGAAATCTAGTCTATTAAAATTACTAAAGGATTGTTCTTGACATGTATATAACGAAAATCTATCCTATTAAAGTTACTTAATGATTGTTCAGGTGACACATGTCTAAAAGATTTAAACTTTGGTGGATAGAGTAATCAAGGAACATATTAGATTTTTCTCAACTAATTAAATTATAATAATGTCTTATAACCACTAATTTAGAACTTCACTCTAACATGAAATATTATATATCAATAAGAAAATATTAATAACTTATATTTTAATCAAAAGACTTGTTGCAATGATATATATTTATTTATATTATCATTTTTTTAATTAATAACAATGATACTACAAAAACCAATGATACTCTTGGATTGGAACCCTTTTCTCTACTTATATAATAAAAAACAATGATACTACAATATAAATAATCTTCCTACTAAGATAATAATTAGTTGCACATAAATATATTTATCTATTTCAACTTATCTTTAATTTTTAACTAATTTAAAAAAAAAAAAAACCATTTCTAAAAACCTTTAAAAACTATTTATTTTTCTAAATTATTGTGAATCTTATAACTACTTATATTTTTTATATATATTTACCTTGAAAAATTGTTATAGTAAGTAATGTTTTATATATACTCATTTAATCCACTCAAAAACATTTTTAATTGTATTCTATACTTTTTTCTCCAAATTCAAGAAGTTACATAAATTTGTTGAACATATTATCTTGCTTTTGTGTAGGGCATACAAACCAAACATATTGTCTTGCTTTTGTGAGGCATACAAATCATATGCTTCTTATTGCAAAATAAATATAGAAATCTTATCTAGATATTTGTGTTGTTGTTATGTAATGCATATAATTTTTATTTTTGATTATTTGATAGGTTTTATATTCGGCTAAGTCGCATTGGCTTAAAGCGCTCAAATTTCACAAAAAGGGCATTCAGACCCTGCAATAAGTCTCTCACCGACCCACTATGCACATTATGCAATGGGATACTTTTAAGGCCTAGTACAGACTTCAAAACCAGGACCCTGCTACTTTTGACAGTCTGGTGAGTGCCATTCCAACAGAAATGCTTCATAAAATTGGCATTTGTGAGAATAAACCTTGGTGGAAAGACTAGAAGTGGTTTCTAGATACTCCTCTTAGGAGCTGCAAGTCACGGCTTGGTTACAAGTGGCTTTCACCCGATTTTCCTATGATCAACAGTTTCAACCAGAGGTGGCTTCTTCACTCCTCTGCTCATGTTTGGCGAAAGAGATTTGCTGCCACTTGGTCTGCAAGTGTTAATCCAAAGCCGACCCACTTTGCTTGGTGTATTATTTTCCAAGGCTTGCCTGTGGGTTCTTGGCTTATACACTTGGGGGTTCACGACCCTCGTTGCCATTTTTGTGGGCAACCTGAAAGCTTTAAGCATCTTTTTTGGTTTTGTCCCAGAGCTCAGCAGCTTTGGACTTGGATTCATGACTTCTTTCGGCCCTTTCGGCCAAAACCTTTTTCTTGGCATATGGTTCTGCTGGGAGATCCGCCTGGGATCCCTGCTAAGTTCACCCAGCTTTGGCACACTTTTAGGGTGGAAATCCTCTTCAACATCTAGAAAGATAGAAATTCTTGCATATTTGCTCATTCTCAAATGAATATTAATGTTTCTCTCTATGCTAAAGAAGTTATTTGTTCTAATGTGCTCTTACAGATACAGGTGCAAGCAAACAAGGTTGCAATGGAGGTGGCTCACCTCCAAGTCCTTCTGGACCACTAGGGCAATGTCTCGTGCACTATGGCTCGAGTCCTCGACTCGTCCTCCTCTTCCCATGGTCGGTCACCCTCTCGGGGCCAGCAGCAGAGTGGCTCCACGCATACCCACTCTCAGCCTCCTACTTGGTGGGACTCTCACCCTCCTCGGCATGCTCGCTCTCCTCTGCCAGGGGCTAGTCAGGGATGGCCTTCTGGTAGTGCTTCGGGGAGCAGCGATGGCGGTTATGGGTGGCCCTCTGATACTCTGCCTGCCTCTGGTTATGGATGGCCAGATAGTGGTAAAAGCTTTTCACGACTGGCACATGCAATCTCGCCCCAGCGTGAGGAAGAAGATAAAGATAAGAAATATGATGATGATGGCTGGGGTGCTCCTCCTGACGTCACTCCAGACTCTGCTGATGTATGCAGGAAGAATATGGATGACAGAGACCCTCCCGGCTTTGATGGCACTGCTCTGGCTGCTTAATGGCCTATTTGTTGCTTTTATTTCTTATGCTCTTGGACTTCTGGGCTAGGCCCATGTGACTTGTTTTTTGGTTATTTTTGGGTGTTGCCCATGTGACTTTCAGGGTGTGCCTTTTTACCACCCACCCTTTTTTTTTGAATATGTACTCTTATCTTTAAATTAATATAGATAGCTGCCTATTCATAAAAAAAAAAAGAATAAAAATTTATATTTATTTTTTAATAATAAATTCAAAATATAATTAAAGTATTATGGAATTTTGTAAGACTTATTGTTAAATAAATCCAAGATACAATGAAAGATTAGGAAAACATGAAAGAAAAATAATATGCTAGAATAAATTGTATTCTATATAGCAAATTAAAGTACAATTAAATGTACAAACAATCATTTCTTTATAGATCTAGAGCAAGGCAATGCATGAGGTAACCCAAGATCTCACATAAAGCGTGGAGTTCAATTGGAGTTATTTGATGTAACAAAGCAAGTGATGAAGATGAGAAAACAAAACTTTGCCAATTGTTCACTCAACTCAAATTACAAAAGACTCAACAAATGATTAATTCCAAAATTGACAATTTCATGTGTCGATTTAAACTGATTACAATTGCACTCAACAATTTACTCTAATTGCACAATGAAATCAATAATTTATTCAATTCAAAATTTCATGAAAATGACAATTTTGAACCTCAACTCCACGTTCTTAATATTTCTTTGCCTACAACTTTTGATTGTTTTTCTCTATCCACTCATCCTTCATTATTCCTTTGATTTACTCATGTGACCAGCACATCAGATCTTTTCTCCTCCACTCATCTTTCATGGTCTTTCCAAATACTTATCAATTCCTACGGCTTACCGACTACCCACACTCTACACAAAATGTCTACACAATTTGTCACGGGTCCCTTCACTCCTTGCTGCCTTGGCACACCTCCCATTCTAGGTATTAAATCTGCAATGCTATTCTCAAAACAAATACAAACAAAATAAACCTGCTTCATTTGTCCACCCATGACCTTCCAATTCTTCTTCATCCCTCGCCTCATTATCCTCCTCAATCACATTATTTCCAACTTTTCCTATTCTTCACAATAGCTAACACTATGCTATGTTCAACCTTGAGATTCATCATGGTCTTTTAAGACTTCCTGCTCTACCAGAGTAATATTGACCTCTTTAACTATCTAAATTCAATGCCCTCCTTGAATAATTCAGCGCATCATTTGTAATTGCAACCAAAAAATTAACTGTTGCCCTTCCTACTTTTCCCGTGGGCTTCTTTCCACCTGTGCATAAGCTTACAAACTAGCTTCTCTAATTTATTTCTACCTTTGTTATTTTAAGCTATCGATCTCTTGTCTCAGTTTTCATTGCGTATAAATTTAAAAAGTTTTCTTTTAACCCACAACTTCTTTCCCCCCAAATCCATCAGCCTCTATGCGCTTCTTACATCATGTGAGCTCTTTCTCCCTTTGCACACTCATACTAATGGCAATTGGTTGGCTTTTATCCCTCAACAGCTCATATCACTATCAACCTCTCCTTCCTGAGGTGTGAACTTTCTCATTTTTTATTTTAAATTTGAATTCCATTAATAGGAGCCTCTACTATACGCAAAATCTTCTATGATGTTCCATCATTCATTTCTTGGAACAGCTAAGTGGAGGTTGCTATAGATTTTGCTTTCCTATGCAACCCCTGTCACCTCAGCCATGCACCTCCCTACCCACAAATCTGTATTTTGTCTTATGCTCTGTTTGAATGGTGTATCTTCACATTCATTTCATAACTATTCAACTCCCCCTTTGTTTTTGGTCTTCTATGATTTGAACCATGGACTTTTCCCATTCTAAGCTCTTATAAAATGTTGAATTTGTAGAGATTTTAAAAATGCACAAAACAAACACAGACATAGAGTTGCTACTCTGATTTCCAGTCAAGTTGGAAATACTCAAATCTCAAAATGTGGAATAAAAAACAAGAGGAGACATGCACTATTTTCTTCTTCTATTAACTTAGCTGGAAATGACAATACATAAAACATAAAGTTCCAGACAAAATTAAAACTACCTATTTCAACTTTCTGGGAGCTATCAAAGACTGCTCAACCAGTTCATAAACAAACATGAGCTACTTAGATCTTATTGTCATAACTCGACTGAAACTATCTGTTGTTCCTGGAAAATACAGAGCGATCAGGAGCAATCCTTCTCATTGCAAACACTCTGCAAAATTTTCTAAGAACATTCCCTGTTGTTGCTGCAACTTTTCTTCTTGTTGCAAACCACTTGCTTCTACAAAACCTGATTTCACTTGACTTCTCCAACTAATAGAACAAAGTTGCCTTCATTCCTTTTGTCTTTCATAAACATTCCCTCTAAAATTCAAAATTACCTACCAGCATTAACTAGGAATTCAAAAAATTCTACCTCATTCAATTCTAAGCAATCAGAAGCTACAGGGATGAAGATACCAAAACTGGCAAAAAGAAAACAGCTCCTGACAGGTAGGTGAAGCAACAACAGGCTCAGGGGCAATTAATATTTCAAACACTCCCCCTTTGTCCTGAGCCAACAAAACATGATCAAACCTAATCCAAATCAAATACACCCAAACAACTCCTTAGGCGTTCAAAATTATCTTTGCTCAATGGCTTGGTGAATATGTCTGCTAGCTACTACTCAGACCTGCAAAACTCCATTTTAATTTCACCATCTTCAACCAATTCACAAATCAACTGATACCTTATTTCAATTTGCTTGCTTCTTCTATGAAACACATGATTTTTCATCAAGGATATCGATGAAACATTGTCACAAGAGATCACTATTCCATTTTCTTGTTCTTCTCTCAAATCTGCAAAGATTCTTCTTAGCCAAATAGCCTGACATGCTATTGCATTTGCTGCTATATACTTAGCTTTAGTTGTTGATAGGGAAACTATAGGTTGCTTCTTGGAAGCCTATGAGATAGCACCCAAACCCAAATGAAACACATAGCCCGAAGTGCTCTTCCTATCATCCAAACTTCCTGCCCAATGACTGCCAGTGTAACCAACTAACCCATACTCTTTTGCTGTTGTGTACAACACACCATATCCTTTGGTACCATTCACATACCTCAGGATTCTCTTACCCGCTTTCCAATGGGTGTCCCTTGGAGTCTCCATGAATCTGGAAATCAGACTCACTCCATGCATTATATCCAACCTAGTTGTTGTCAAATACATCAAGCTTCCAACCAAGCTTTTATACATGGTCGGATCCATATTGCTGCTGCAATCTTCCTTGCCCAAATTTAGACCTATGGTTATTGGTGTTGGGGCAGGCTTTCTTTCAAGCATCCTAAATCTCTTCAAGATCTCATTTGTATATTTTTCTTGAGAGATAAAAATACAATCATGCATTTGTTTTACTTTTATGCCTAGAAAATACTTTAAGAAACCTAAATCCATTATTTCAAATTATCTTTTCATGGCCTCTTTAAAATCAACAATGAGGAAATCATCATCCCTAGTAAAAACAAGATCATCTACATACAAAAAAAAATCAAAATATTATCATTTGTTGCCTTGATGTAAAGAGTGGGCTCACCATGGCTTTTGCTAAAGCCATTGCTCATCAAATAAGAGTCAATAATGTTGTACCATGCCCATGGAGCTCGCTTCAACCCATAAAGAGCCTTCTTTAGCCTATACACCTTGTGTTCTTCACCTGGAACCTCATATCCAAATGGCTGCTCCACGTAAACTTCCTCTTTCAACACTCCATTTAAGAAGGCAGACTTCACGTCCATTTGAAATACCTTCCATTTGTGTTGGGCTGCAATTGCTATGACTGCCCGAATGGTTTCCATCCTTGCAATAGGGGCATACATCTCATCATAATCTCTCCCAAACTAATGTTTGTACCCCTTGACCAATAACTATGTCTTGTGCCTCTCCATCCTTCCTTCGGCATTGCACTTGGTCTTGTAGACCCATTTCACCCCAATAACTTGCTTGTTTGGAGGCAAATAAGTTAACTCCCATGTGTTGTTCCTCTCTATTGCATCTATATCCTCATCCATGGCCTCACACCATTTATCCTCTTTCATAGCTTTTTTCAAAATAAATTGGATCACTATGAGAAAATAATGCAAAATTCATGTTCTCATTAAATTCTTCATCATACCTTTCATCTTGGTAGATCTCCATCAGAATTTTTGTCTTCTTTGGCATTATGGAGGTGAGAGTGGGGTCTGAACTCTCACTACTGTTGTTGTTTTGCTAAACAGGCTAGTTCTGGAGTGATCGAGAGTGATCAGGAGCGGTCGGGAGCTCTTTGCGACCCATTCTCTGGTTGTCTGTACCTACTTGCCTTTCTATCTGTTTGGATTAGGAGCGATTATGACCGATCGGGAGCGATTTCTAAAATTTTCAGGAGCTCGTCCTGAGCTGTCAAAAGCGACTACAGGCTCCATTGAATCATTATTCTGTACTTCCTGTTATTTTTCTTCAACATCAGGAATGATCGGCAACTTTGGAGTGATTGGGAGCGATTTTTCCATCCTATGACTGATCTTCTAAAAACTCCATATCTCTGCTGATAACAATTTTCTTGCTAACTAGGTTATACAACCTGTAGGCTTTTGACTATGAACAGTAACCCGTGAAGATGCACTTCTCTCCCTTGTCATCCAATTTGTCTCTTCTCTTTAGGCATGTGTGCATAAGCCACACAACCGAACACTCTTAAGTGCTCAATCGTCCATCTACATTTTGTCCATGCCTCTTGTGTGACTTTATCATAGACCGCCTTTGTTGGATTTCTATTAATCAAATAAACAGTTGTTGCTACATCCTCTCCTCAATATTTAGTTGGGAGTCCCTTTGTTTTCGTCATGCTCCTTGTCATCTCCACGATGGTCCTATTCTTCCTTTCAACCACTCCATTTTTTTGCGGAGTATAACTAGTTGTAAGCTCCTTCTTGATGCCATTTTTACTACAAAAATTCACAAAATAATTGGAGGTATACTCTCCTCCTCTATCTGACCTTAGGAATTTGATGAAATGTCCACTCTCCTTTTTAGCTTGGGCCTTAAACAATTAAAACTTATCAAATGCATCAGACTTATGTTGCAAGCAATAGACCCATATCCTATGGCTGAAATCATCAATAAAGGTCATAAAAAATCTGTTGTTACCAATGGATGTGATTTGCATAGGGCCTTCCAAATCCATGTGCACCAACTGCAATGGTGCTCTTGCCCTTGTAGAGTTGCCCGATTGAAAGGGTTGCCTATGTTGCTTGCCCAAAATGCGCCCCTCACATCTAACATTAGGCTCTACTATACTTGGAAAACCATTAATCATTTTTCTCTTGGACAAAAGATTCAAACCAGCATAGCCTAAGTGTCCATACCTAAGATGCCATAGCTCGGAGGGGTATTGAATGGTGCTCTTGAGGGCTACTTGATGTACTGCTATACATTTTCCATTCATGAGAGGTGCATCAACTGAATGAGATGAGAAGCACACCTCAATGTTCAACAGAAACATTCGGTTCTTTGTCATTGTAACTGCTAAAAACACCTTTGTCCTCTCATTCTTGTCATAGATGACGCATTGGCCCTTCTCCATCAGCACTTTGTATCCATTTTGGATCAACTATCCAATACTCATGAGGTTATGCTTTAACCCCGGTGCAAAGAACACATTTTGAATCTCCTTCTTCTCACCTTGCTTGGTGCAGATCATGATCGATCCTTTTCCTTTGACTGGAACTATTCCATTGTTCCCCATTCTAATTTCAGACTTTACATTTTTGTCAATGAAAGAAAATAGACTTTCATTACCACTCATGTGGTTGCTGCAAGTGCTGTCCAAATACCAGACTTTGGGGCTGCCTTCTTCTTCAACGTTGCACATGATGAAGGCTGTGGACTGATTTCCTTCAGCCACATTTGAATCAGCTACATTAGCATTCTATTTTTGCTAATTACTATGCTTTTCCCAGCACTCACTAGCATAATGTCCAAACTTATGATAATAGTAGCACTCCACGTTGCTCTTGTCATTTCTCCCACTCAAACTGTTGTTCTTCGTGCCTCTTCGAGAGTTGTTTTGAGAGTTGCTCACTCCTTCTTGGCTGCTTTCTCGTCCCAAGCTTTCTCCTCCAACATTTCCTTGTCTAGATTTTCCTCTACCTCTTCGGGAGCCATTTCTACCTCTTCCCCTGCCTCTTGTATTTGACTGAGCTTTGAAATCTTCCTCTTAGGAAGAAGTAGCAAATTTTTTTAGGCGTTGCTCATGGGTTTGAAGAGAACCCATTAACTCATCCATTGTCAAAGTAGAGAGGTCATTCACCTCTTCAATATCAATGACAAGTGCATCATACCTCGTGGGTAGACACCTAAGGATTTTTTCAACAATCTTATGTTCCTCTATCATTTCTCCATTTTCTCTCAGTTGGTTTAACAAACCATAGAACCTTGTGTGAAAATCTAAAACAGATTCACTTTCCTTCATTTCAATAACTTTGAACTATCTTCGAAGTAACTAGAGCTTCACACCTCTGACTTTATCAGTCCCTTTGTATCCGGTTTGGAGGATTTCCCAAGCTTCTTTTGCATACTCAACTGCTGCTATTCTAGGAAAAATGGCCTCTGTCAAGGTTGCTTCAATCAAACTCAAAGCTTTTGCATCCTTCTTTCTCTTCTCCTTCAACTGGGTCTTCTGGTTATTTGTGAGAGCTACAAATACAGCTGGGTTAGTGATATCCACAAACCCATTTATGAGAAAATCTCACAAATCATTTGCAACCATAATGGTCTTCATCTTCTTAGCTCAAACATAATAGTTCTATCCATTAAAGGATGGTGGTTTCTGCCAACTCTTTGCTTCATCTCTAGCCATGTGTCCTACAACAAAAAACTTAACACCCAGAAAAAACAACTACCCTAACTCACGAGGAAATGGGGCCTATGGCTCTGATACCATGTAGAGATTTTAAAAATGCACAAAACGAACACAAACACAAAGTTGTTGCTCTAATTTCCAGCCAAGCTGGAAATACCCAAATCTCAAAATGCAGAATAACAAACAAGAGGAAACATGCAATATTTTCTTCTTTTATTAACTGAGCTGGAAATGACAATACATAAAACATAAAGCTTCAGAAAAAATTAAAACTACCTATTACAACTTTCTGGGAGCTATCAAAGACTGCTCAACCAATTCATAAACAAACAGGAGCTAATTAGAGCTCACTGTCACAACTTGAGTGGAACTATCTATTGTTCCTAGAAAACACAGAGCGATCAGGAGAAATCTTGGTCACTACAAACACTTTGCAAAATGTTCTAAGAACATTCCCTGTTGCTATTGCAACTTTTCTTCTTGCTGCAAATCACTTGCTTCTGCAAAACTTGACTTCACTTGACTTCTCCAACTGATAGAACAAAGTTGCCTTCATTCCTTATGTCTTTCACAAAAATTCCCTCTAAAATTCAAAATTACCTACCAGCATTAATTGGGAATTCAAAAATTTCTACCTCATTCAATTTTGAGCAATTAGAAGTTGTAGGGATGAAGATCCCAAAACTGGCAAAGATAAAATAGCTCCTGACAGGTAGGTGAAGCAATGGCGGGCTTAGGGGCAATTAATATTTCCAACAGAATTTGATACACATTAAATTAGCATTTAATCATATAGAAAATTTTGATCGATAACCAAAAAGTGCATATTTGAACTCATGAAGTTACAAGAAAGGATCACTTAGAAGACAAGACGTTTTTCAATCTCTGACAAGACATCATTCAAATTTTCCTCAGTCGGTCACCAAAACCAGATTGCACCATCCACAGGGATAGGAAAATGAAAAAAAAAAAAAACCGTAATTTTTTTTGGTCGATGCCAATCGTGCTTCAACCAGGATGCTCCTACATCAACAAGAAATCTTATCTAAAAATGGAAACTTATGTAATAAGGCTTATCCAAATTTAGAGAAAATAAAGTAAATAGTCAGGTCATTGCAAGATCATGATGGGCCAAATAGGGCCCTTAAGTGGCAATAAAAATACAAAAAATAGGCTTAAGAAACTTCACATAAGAATTTGAATAGGTTATTAACATAATTTGGAAAATATGTAGGAATAGAATTTGTAGCAAACTAAACGCAGTTTGTAGGATACTAGGCTTTTTTTGAAAAAAATAAATTTTATTTGGTGAAAATTTGAAATTCAATGCAATAGTACTTAAAATTTTGGAAAAAAATAAAAGTAGGTGATTATCCGACCACCCTAAGTATGAGCAAAAAAAATATAAAAATTATCTTTTAATATAAGTAGAGGACACATGCACGAATGTGACACATATTTTTAAAAAATAAAAATTGCAAGTAAATAATTAGTTATGAATTTTCTAGTAGGAATTTTAAAAAATATTAAAAACCATTTGTACGGCCACCTTAACTTGGTAAAAAATTTATGACTTTTTTAAAACTATAGCTTATGAAGTATAAAGTGTGACACATCTTTTGGATTCAAAAAATGTATAACAGTTTAAAAGTTATGAATATTTTTCAATCAGCCTAGCAAGTAGAACTTTACACATATTGCATGTAGAAAATTAATAATAATTATCTATTAAATTCAAAATAAAGTATATTTTATATTGGTGGAATGCTGAAAATTTACTAAATAAACCATTTTTGTTTCATCAAATTCGAATGAAAAAATGTGTCAGATTGAAGGGTGAAGTTCAAAAAACCACTGCAACCCCTCTTAACACATTGGGGCAATTGGATTTTCAGGTTGGACACCCCCAAGCCAAATCCCAAAGTATTGTTGAAGCAAAAAAAAATGTTAAAAAATGGGTATTCATTATTAACAGATATCCGATATATTTAGGAATGGCATCAGATTGGTTGTCTATCTGATGTACCATACATACTAGCCCACATAAGGCTAGGATTGTTACACCTTGTTTCTCAGTTTCCAGGTTACTTTTACCTTCATGAGTAATATGATGATAAATGTAAATCATGACCTTAATATGTTTAATAGGTAATGAAATACTGAGTTAAGCATTAAGATGTTATTGCTTTTGAATTAATGATTATGTTTTAAACAAATGAAAATGTGATGAATGAATATGTATTGCAATGTGAATACTTTAATAGTTTGATGATGCAAATAGGAAAATTAATTTCAAGTGAACATCTAACTACCTTTGTGATGCACTAAGTTAGATGCAAGAAGAAGTTAAGCCTTAGGTAAAAGAGGGGGAGTATAACTCAAGAGAAGAACAAGTGGTCGGGTAACCCTAATATACCTATTTGAGCTATCACACACTCACACCCTAGTTGGTTAAGTAAAGTCAAGTTAGATTGGGAATTGGTAAGTAAACTCTTGGTCGTATGTTTGTGTATTGGTCTTTGATTTCCTTTGGGTTGATAGGAAGATAGAGTTATTGTTTATGATTTCCCTTGTGATAGTTTTGTCCATTTAAGTTATGATGTTAAATGCCTTTGGGTACATATATATGTATATATTTAATATAAGTATAAATATATATACGTCGATGCATGTATGGGTCGTCATATTAAAAGATGATAATGCATGTATTTACATGTATATATATATGTACATTGATGAATATATATATATATATATATATATATATATATGTACATTGATGAATATATATATATATATATATATATATATATATATATATATATGTATGTTTATATAATATATATACATATATAATTGTTAACATATTTAAATATCAACCAATGATTTTAATATGCAAATATATATGTGTTAATACATATATAATATAATGATAAGAAAATTATATAGTATATATAAATTAATATAGTAGTAGTTATATACATTTGTAATATTACAACTACTATGGCACATATATAAGCAGACCATTTACATTGGTTAAAGGATGGTAACAAAAGCAACAACATGATCATAATATGTTGTGCATATATATCCACTTAAGTGAGTAAACAAAAGGTAAAGCACTTTAACCAAGCACATATTAAGCATTGCTTGAATACTATGTAAATGATAAAAGTACATAAGTATCTAAATGCAGAGAAAATAACATTAAATGGAGTAGTTTAAAGGTAGTGCATGAATATAGCGCATGAAGGGAATAAGTCAAAGACTTATAAGTAATGTATAAGGTGAAAGAAAATGCTGATTAAAATGTTGCTGACTTTGTCTAAAAATTGCACATGAAATAAGGCGTAGAGTATGAAAGGTGGTGCCATATTTTGTAGAGAGTGGGAACTAAAAGAAGTCTATTTCCCGTGCCATTATCTAAGAAAATCCTTTTGATAAACATGAGACTCATTCTTAAGCATGAGCTAGCTGAGGTAGTTGACTTATACCGCTATAAGGAAACTTGTCGATTGCATTTTCTGAGTTTAATCTTTGTTGTCATCAAGGTATGGGTGAATCATTCTTAAATGAGAAGCTGGAATATTTATGTGTTTTCAATCTAGTGTTTTGATCAACCACCTCTCACCTCTTGAGCCTAGTCGATGCATGTAGAATAGGAAGGTGGCAGATTTGGGAGCTTATTTGTAGCATTAAAATGCTCAGATTTTAGTATATATAGAGGTATCCTCTCCACCCTTTGTTACTATTATTCGGTTTGATTTCTTTATCTACCATTCTATTGTAGTTTTTTGTGCAAGCATATTTTGAGAGTTTTTGGTGAGAAAGAGAGTTTGTGAATTTGTGTGTGTTGAGAGTTCTTTGAGAAGAGCATAGATTTTGGAGATAAATTGAGCATTGAAGGACTAACAATCATAATTGTGGAGGTTGAGTTGGAAAGTAGTATTATCAGTTGGAGCTTTAAATCTGGGCATGCTGATTTCTATATCTCTAATCACTTTATGTTGACATGTTATTTAAATTGCATAGTTTATGGAAAGATGATTTTGAATGCATGATAAGCTTTCTTTTATAAACTTGGCTTATTTCCTAGTTTGGGATAATCTTGTGTGATTCTTGGTTGAGTCTTGAATTGTTGAAACCCTTTTTCATTTGGAATACATATATATTAAATATATTGGAATTTGAGTGGTTATGTTGTTAATACAAACTATGCTTAGTTTTTACAGACCATTCGTAAGTTTCATAAGTTGTGAGGTATGGGAATTAATATTACATTGAAGTCCTATCTTGAACTTGTTAGCTTATGATGCTAGGTAAACCTCTGTGGATAAGGAGGTTAGTAATACAATGAGAATGATGGCATGATAGACATGTCATTATTGATAGGTTGTGTTGTTATGCAAACCATGTTGATAGTCTATACTTGATTGACTACTCATATCTCCTTGAAGTAGGAAGAGAGTCTTTTCCTAAGGTTAGGGTGTATACTTGATGGTTATATCAACATTGAACATTAGGGTTGAAAAATATATTTTTAGATTATGCTATTTTCTTATTTCCTAATTAAGTCTATTCATTTTCATGAAATTCTAGAAGAGGACTCACGTTTCAACAACCCAAAGTCGTATTGAGAAGAGGAATTGTAGGTATAGAAGCACAAACTTCTCTCAGGCAAATGTCCTCTAGATTATATATACAAATGTAGTGAACATTGTAAACATGTGGATATTTGAGTCATATGAATGTAGAGGTTTTAATATTGTTTATGATCACTTGATTGTTGATTATACTCTTGAATGGAGTCATTTATTTATCAGATTATACTTTTGATTGAAGTCATTTATTATTGAGATCATACTTTTGAATTGAAACCATTTATTGATGATATCATACTATTGAAATAAAGACTCTTAATGTTGTGACTATGCTTTTGACTAGATTCATTTAATGTTGTGACATTATGATTACCCATATGGTTAATCAGGTTATTCTTGGGGTTAGATAATCCTTGGTAAAGGGAGTAACCTAGTTGGTCACTTATTATGTGTGCATGTATGGTTATCTTCATTATACCTAGGGTATAACCTAGTTAGTCAATTTGTTAAAGCTTGGTTATACCTAGGGTTGGAATAATCCATCGGAAAGGGTGTAACCTTTTTTGTCAAGTCTTGGTTATTCCTGGGTTTAGGATAATCCATGGGAAAGGGAGTAACCTTTTTGGATAGTTTGTTATGTCAATGCCTTAGATTGAATGTGTGTTATATTTGTGAATGGTCAATACCAAATGGAGCTAAAGAGTGGGTGAATGGATGACTTGCACTTAAAGTATTGGGTGTTGAATTATTTGACCAAAGTAGTGTAAGTAGCCACTATTTACATTGTTACTTCATTATGATCCATGATTGCATTCTAGGTAGGGAAGTCATAAATTTAGGTTGTATCCAATGTATGGTAGCTCTAGATATGTAGGACACAACACTATGCTCAAGAAGGCTAGGATTATGGGGTTACTAAACCAATCTCTTCGTCAAAGGTTAGGGCCATATTACTAGTTAGGTAGATGTGTGGGGGACCGCAATAAGTCCATGGTTGGCGGAAAAGTGTTTGAGTGATGCTCTCCCTCATACAATTGGCAGTCAGGATTTGAGGATGTACGTGCCAATATTGGAGACAACTAGAATGTATGCATCGGTAATGAGGACATCTAGAATGTATGAACCAATGTTGGGGACATCTAGGATGTATGCCCAGGTAGGGACATCTAAACCATTTGTATCTCTATTTCATTAATCTCATGGAAGATTTGTATGTAAACATGTATCTCTATTCTTATTCAAAAATTGTAATTGGAAAAATGATAAGCATTACTTGGAATTATGTAATGTACTTTATGAAAATGCAATGGAAGTTTAGAATGGGTTAATTTTGAATGTGCATCTTGTTATTGAATTATAAAAGAATTTTTTTATTGCTATATTTGTTCACATGTGGGTTAAAATATGGTAAAGTTCAATGGGTAGAACAATGGGCATGTTACAAGGTTGTTGACAAGAATAAAGAGGCTACACAAACTATAATCCCCCAACTTGCTATCTCCCCCACTTGGTGGGGTTTGCCTTGGGTAGGTAGGGCACAAGAACCGAATGAGAATAACTTTAAGAAATGGATATCCATTTCTTTTACTTAAGAATATTGTTTTGGGTTCACTATAGATTAAAATTTAACATGTTATAATCTTAATCTTAATATAAATATTTATATATATTTAAAATATTAATGTATAATATAATATATGATAAATTAATATATACTAGGATATATTAATATTAATATAATATAATATATTATAAAAAAATATTTGATGGATTGCTACAAGAGAGTTTTAAATATCAAATTCATTATAATAAAACTATAAGGAGTTGAGAGAAATATATACATCTCTCTCTCCCTCAATCCTTCCCACCCTACCTCTCTACCTACCTCTCCCTCCCTCCCACCTTCTCCCTCTCTCTACCTCTCTTAGACCCTTCCCCCTCTACTTCTCTCTATATCCCCTCCCTACCTCCATCCCTCTCTACTTGTAGTGCCCCTCCTATTTGTGTCTTGTTAATGTGAGATTGATATTTTAGCTTCACTATTTCCTACTAATGGTATGTGCAAGATCATGGGGGTCCAAACTAGGCCCCTTATAAGTGGCAATGAAAATTCAAAAAAATAGAGTTAGGCAACTTGAAATAAAAATTTGAATAGGTTATTAACATAATTTGAAAAATATGTAGGAAAAAAACTTGTAGAAAATTGAATGCAGTTTCTAGGCTACGAGTCCTTTTTTGGAAAAAGGGAAATCTATTTTGCAAAAAATTGAAATCTCAATGCAGTGGTACTAAATTTTCATGAAAAATATAAGAAGCAGGTGTATTTTTGACCACCCTAAGTACAATAAAAAAATAATATTTTTTTCTTCTGAAACTTTCAATATATATAGAGGACACATGCTCGGATGTGCCAAAAAAAAAATTATAATTTTTTTCATGTAAATAATTAGTTATGATTTTTTTATTAGAACATTTCAAAATTATTAAAATGTGTGTGTCTGACCACCATAACTTGGTCAAAAATTTATGAAATTCAATTTATTTTTTATCCTATAGTATGCAAAGCATAGAATGTGAGACATCTTTTAGGTTCAAATAATGTGAAGTAGTTTGAAAGTTATAGAAGTTTTTCAATCAACCTATTAATCAAGACTTTAGTTGTAATGTATGTAGAAAATCAATAATAATTATTTATTAAATTCAAAATAAGGCATATCTTATATTGGTGGAAAGCTAACAATTTTTTTTATAAACCTTTTTTGTTTCATGAAATTCAGATAAAAAAAGTCGTCAACCATAAGGGCAAACTTCAAAAAGCTAAGAAAATTATGTAAACACTTTTTTCGGGTTGGCTTTCTAAGTTAGGCAATCCTGAACCAAATCCCAAGCCTACTGATTTTGTCAGAAAAAATAGATAATTGTTTAGTAATGGATATCTGTTACTAAATGGATATTTGTTACTTGTATTATTTATAATACATAATATTTAATATTTTAATATATACTAATATACTAATATATTATATAATATATATATATATATATATATTATACATTATATATTATGCATTATATTATATATTATATTATACATTATTATATTATATATTATTATATTATATATTATTAGATTAACTATTAGTATATTAAATACTATATACTACATATATTTTGTATAGTATATTATATATTATATAATATACTTAATACATAGTATATATTATATAGTTATTGATGTGTGGCCAATTGAGAAGAGAGAGAGTTAAGAGAGAGAGACCTAAGAGGGAGGTAGAGAGTGAGACTTGAGAGGGAGAGAGAGAGACTTGAGAGGGAGAGAGACAAATAAAGAGATAGAGAGATAGAGAGAGATAGAGAGAGACTTGAGAGGGAGGCAGAGTGAGACTTGAGAGGGGGAGAGAGAGATACTTGAGGGGGGATAGATACTTGAGAGGGAGAGAGGGAGAAAGAAAGACTTGAGAAGGAGAGAAAGAGAGAGAGGGAAGGAGAGACTAGAGAGAGACCAAAGAGAGAGACATAGAGAAAGAGAGAGATAAAGAGAGATAGAGAAAGAGAGAGATAGAGAGAGACAAAGAGAGGTAAGAAAGAGATAGATAAAGAGATAGATAAAGAGAGAGATAGAGAGAGACAGTGAGAGATAAGAGGGAGGGAGATAGAGAGACTTGAGAGGGAGAGTAGAAGGGAGAGAGCAAGAGAGAGAGGGATAGAGAGAGAGAATTGAGAGGGAGAGAGTGAGAGGGAGAGAGTGGGAGGGAGAGACCTGAGAGAGATGGAGAGAGAGACCTAAGAGAGAGAGAGGGAGTGGGAGGGACCTGAGAGATAGACCTAAGAGGGGGGAGAGAGAGTCTTGAGAGGGAGAGAGAGAGAGAGAGAGAGAGAGAGAGACTTGAGAGGGACTTGAGAGGGAGTGGGAGATACATAAGAGAGAAAGATAAAGGAAGGGAGAGACCTAAGAGAGAGAGAGGGAGTGGAAGGGACATGCGAGTGAGAGGGAGAGAGAGTGGGGGAGAATTAAGAGGGAAAGAGAGATCTGAGAGGGAGACAATGGGAGAGAGAATTGAGAGAGAGAGACACACACACAACAGAGAGATGGTGGGAGGGAGGGAGAGAGGGAGAGTGGGAGGGAGGAGAGGGGAGGAGATATGAGAGAGAGGAAGAGAGAGAAAGAGAGAGACTTGAGAGAGAGGGAGTGGGAGGACCTAGAGGGAGGGAGAGAGGCTTGAGATGGAGAGGGAGAGGGAGGGAGGGAGGGAGTGAGGGAGAGAGAGAGACCTAAGAGGGAGAGAGAGTGGGAGAGACTTGAGATGGAGAGAGGGAAAGAGATACCTAAGAGGGAGAGAGTGGGAGAGATACATGAGAGAGAGAGAGACAAGAGAGAGAGGGTGGGAGGGAAGGAGAGAGGGAGAGAGAGAGTTATCTAGTTAGGGAGAGAGGGAGAGTGGGAGGGAGAGACGTGAGAGAGAGGAAGAGAGAGGAAGAGATAGACTTGAGAGAGAGAGAGGGACTGTGAGGGAACTGAGAGGGAGGGAGAGAGAGAGAGAGAGAGAGAGAGAGAGAGAGAGAGAGAGAGAGAGAGATCTTAGGGTGATAGAGAGAGAGAAAGAGAGAAATACCTAAGAGGGAGGGAGAGAGAGACTTGAGAGAGAAAGAGAGAGACCTAAGAGAGAGAGACCTGAGAGGGAGAGGGAGAGGGAGAGAGAGACCTGAGAGGGAGAGAGAGAGAGAGGGAGAGAGAATTGAGAGAGATACCTAAGAGAGAGAGGTTGGGAGGGAGGGAGAGAGGGATAAAGGGGGAGAGAAAATTATCTAGTTAGGGTGGGAGGGAGAGACCTGGGAGAGAGAGGGAGTGGGATGGACCTAAGATAGTGAGTTATTTGTACCTAAAGAGATCTCATCCATGCTGTTTATTTTAATGTGAGGTGAAGAATGTGGTTATTTTACTATGCTTTCTTATTTTAATGATGTGCAAAAGAGGGCCACAAAGGATGCCGGTAAGACTGCAGGCCTCAATGTCATGTGAACAATCATCAAGCTGATGGTTGCAACTATAACTTATGGCTTCCATGATGTATTCACTAGAGAAAGAAGCATTCCCATCTTTGATTTGGGTGGAGGTACGTACGATGTGTCAATTATTTCTGTTCGAAAGGGTAATATTGTCATCAAGGATGTTAGAGGGGATATGCATTTGGGAGGTCAGGATTTTGATAACAAAATACTTAATTACTGTGTTCAAAAGTTCAATACAAAATACAAGTTGGATATCAGTAGTAGTGTCAGAGCTAGAGAGGGAGAGGGTGAAAGATATATAATATATAATATATAATATATTATGATATATTAATATTTATTATATATTAATAATACATAATATTGGTTTTATGTGTTATTTGGTTTATAAAAATAGAACGATAATTGATATCCATTTGTAATGGATATCCATTATTTACTATATAGGTTTTGAAGCTTCCCCTGTGCATTCATATTGTTCAGTGGGTAAAAATCTAAACATAACAGATATTTGTTGTTTATCGTATAAGTATGAATATATATTAATATATACCTTAATAATAATATATATAATAATATTAATTTAATATATTAATTTATATTAATATATTTATATATTAATTTCTATTAATATATTAATGTATATAAGTTAAAAGGGGAAGAGAGAGAGGGAGAGGGAGAGGGAAAGAGAGAGAGAGAGAGACCTACGAGGGAGAGAGAGGGAGAGACGAGAGAGAGAGAGAGAGAGGGTAGAGAGAGGGAGAGAGAGAGAGAGAGAGAGAGAGAGAGAGAGAGAGGAAAGAGAGAGAGAGAGAGAGAGAGACTTGAGAGAAAGAGGAGAGAGAAAGGCTGAGATGGAGAGAGAGGAAGAGATCTGAGAGAGAGAGGGAGGGAGAGAGGGAGGGACTTGAGAAAGAGAGAGGGAGAGAGAGAGAGACTTGAGAGAGTGAGAGTGGGGGAGAGAGAGGGAGGGAGAGAGAGGGAGAGACTTGAGAGAGGGGGGGAGAGAGAGTGAGAGTGGGGGAGAAAGAGAGGGAGAGAGGGAGATAGTAGGAAATAGAGGAGAGAGGGATAAAGAGAGGGAGAAAGAGAGGGAGAGAGGGAGATAGTAGGAAAGAGAGGAGAGAGGGAGAAAGAGAGGGAGAGAGAGAAATACTTGAGAGGGAGAGAAAGGGAGAGACATGAGAGAGGGAGAGAGGGAGAGAGGGAGAGAGAGAGGGATAGAGAGAAAGGCCTGAGATGGAGAGAGAGGAAGAGACTTGAGAGAGAGAGAGGGAGGGACTTGAGAATGAGAGAGGGAGAGAGAGAGAGACTTGAGAGAGAGAGGGGAGAGATATTGAGAGTTGGGGAGAGAGAGGGAGGAGAGAGGAGAGACTTGAGAGAGAGGGGGAGAGAGAGGAGAGTGGGGGAGAGAGAGAGGGAGGGAGAGAGGAGAGACTTGGGAGAGGGGAGAGAGAGGAGAGTGGGGGAGAAAGAGAGGGAGAGAGGGAGAAAGAGAGGGAGAGAGGGAGGGAGGGAGAGAGAGAGAGAGAAATACTTGAGAGGGAGAGAGAGGAAGAGACTTGAGAGAGAGGGAGAGAGACAAAGAGACTTGAGAGAGAGAGGGGGAGAGAGAAATACCTGAGAGGGATAGACTTGAGAGAGAGTGAGTGGGGAGAGAGAGTGAGTGGGGGAGAGAGAGGAGAGGGAGAGAGGGAGAGAGAGGGAGAGTGGGGGAGGGAGAGACAGATAGACAAACATAGAGACAAAGAGATAGAGAGAGATAGAGATAGAGAGACAAAGATAGAGATAGAGAAAGAGAGGGAGAGAGATAGATAGAGAAAAAGACAAAGATAGATACAAAGACATAGATAGAGATAAAGACATAGATAGAGATAGAGATAGAGATAGACAAAGACAAAGATAGAGATAAAGACAGAGATAGAGACAAAGACACAGAGAGAGAGAGAGAGAGAGAGAGAGAGAGAGAGAGAGAGAGAGAGAGAGAGAGTTGGGAGAGAAAGAGGGGAGAAAGAGAGTGAGAGTGGGGAAGAGAGAGAGAGAGGGAGAGTGGGAGAGAGAGGGAGAGAGAGAGGGAGAGGTATTAATATATAATATAATTTATATATTATATATTATACAATATATTAATTTAATATATACCTTAATAATAATATTAATATATAATATAATATAAATATATATAATAAATTAATTTAGTATATTAATATATAATAATATATAATATAAAATATATCATAATATAATATATTAATAATATTATGTTAATAATAATTCTTAAAACTAAAGCAAATGGATATCTGTTTATAGCAGATATCTGTTCAAAACGAGTATCCAGTTATTGAGTTATATAGAAAACAAAAATAGGACCGTTTAGAGCATTCCAATGGTCCCCACATTCCTTCTATCGCTAAAATATTGTGATTTCTATCTATATCAGAAAAAATTCAACTTTTGGGAGATTCTTTTACACTTTATTAACAATTACAATCATTTGTGTATGTTTTTTTATTGTGCAATGAGGAGTAGTAGTCACCTTAAGAGAAAAGGAAAGAGGAAACTAACAACAGATCAAATTGAAGCATATAGAGAAAAATATAGAGAAAGTCATAGGAAAAGAAGACAAGGTATGATAAATATTCAAGTTGAAGCTTCGTCTACACTGTTAAGTGTTAATTCAAGTGAAGATAAAATAGAATTTGAAAATATTGAAATTGAAAATGATGAAATTAAAAATGTGGAAATTGAAAATGAAAATGTGAACAACAATGAAAATGAAAATGTTGTTGAAAATGTTATTGAAAATGAAATTGTTATTGATCATACAGGTGCAGTTGTTATTTTCAGAACTTGGTTGTGAACATATGTGATTAGAAAGAATGACATACTTGTATTTGAAGAATATGAGAAACAAAAAACCATTCTCATGTATTCACACCTTGTTATAACAGCAAATGTTATGTTATTGAGATATCATACTAGACCAAAAACAAAGGAACTATAAACAATTAGTAGTGTTGATCATGAAGCATTACTCGATACTTTGAAGTTAAGAGATGACCCTTCAGGAAAAATTGAGTAGCGGATCATTTGCTGTATGGGACAGGTATGATATTGTTCATCACATTTTGATATTGTTTATCTGCTATGTTTCATTATTTAGGTTGTTTAAATTAATATAGATTTATTATTTTAAGCATCTTTTCTAGTTTGCATTACCATTTCATTATCATTTAGGTTGTTTAGAATAATATAGATTTGTTATTCTAAGCATTTTTTCTATTGTGATCATATAGATTTTTCATTCTAAGTATATTGTGATGTCTGTGGCAAGATGGACCATGGAGCTGCTACAACAATAGCTAGCTTTGATCCTTTGGCAGAGGTATGCGATAGATTAGTAAATTTGACATTATATTTTCTCTTCTATAGTTTATTATTGAAAATTTTCATGATGCTAGTATGTAGTTTACTGCTACCTTGATGGTTTCTACAGGTGCTTGTCACTCTATAATGTCAACTTTCTATTGTTGTGGAAGAGTGTGATGATTATTTGTTTGTAATTATTTTGCTATATGCCATTCCACAATTTTCAATTTCTATATATTAATGTATATACTTATTATTCTATTATTTGCATCTCCAGATGAGTGAAGATAGGAGGACTAGTGGGCACATTCGAAAGACAAAAGAATCAATAGTAACTCCATCCTATTGACTGTGAAGAAAACACATGATCTATTTCCTTCCCCTACAAGGAAATGACTATGTATTAGGTTCATTTGTTGTATACATACATGGAATTTTGTAAATCCTATAATTTATAGCAATTCTTGAATGATGATATCATGTGTATTGTGTATACTTTACGTGTATTCAAGTGTATACTTTACAACTTATGTGTATACTATAACACCCCATCAATGGACCTAGAGATCAACACAACAAAACAACAAAACAACCGAATAATTTAAAAAAAAAATACAATAACAACATGTAACAAGTAACATGTACACAAGTGATCTTAGGGTTCCACAACAATGCTACCAAATAAACACAAAAAGAATAACACATCATACAACCATATACATGGAACATAATATTATGTCATATCCCGATTACATTAACATAAAGAGGTTAATTACAAGTTCAAGATAAAACAAACGAGATTGTGACAAATCTTGATACATCCAGAACCATAATACAATAAAGTCTCATGTAATCGTCATGAGTGAATACAATATAGGTGACGAACATGTACAACTGTCAATCTCATTCACGGGCACACCCAACAATCAACTTCGTGAATGATGTGAATCCAGGAACCTATCAAGAACAATCTCGTCCCGAACTGCATCACCTGCAAGGGGACCCAATGGAGGAAAACGCATGTTCCTCCCAACCATGTAGTACTCGAAAGCCCATCCCCCGTGCTAGGAGATAGTATCAGGTCCACAAGTCAAACAGACATAAAAGAAGACAAAACATAATGTTACATGGTTGGAATTCACATAACGACATGACAGTAACTAAACCACATGATAATAGACAAAATCCTAGAGGCAACAACATAACCACAGGTGACTCTACACAAGAGACCAAAAACATGTGCAAGGATAAGAGTGTCATCACACAGTCGATCTAGGTTAACTTGGTGAATCTTCCTAGATTATCAGCCCTCATCCTGAGTTACCCTGGCAATCTCTACCGATTCCTGGCCCCTAAACAAACTTATGTAGAACCGAAACACTTTTCGAGAGGAAAAAGTGAATGACTAAGCCATTCCAGGCCATTTCAACCTACCCTTAACCTAAACGAGTGTTAAGGTACAAGGCGAGGAAAAACATTTATCTGAGTTATTACATGATTACTACCCAACCCCTAAAATATTAAGTTTATAGTTTTCATTGGGTTAACTACTTTCGATAGGTTACCCTGGTAACCTCTTTAGGGTTCCAACCCCTAACGAAATCCACTCCTCCTATGTACAAAACATACTACTGACAATGACCAGGATAGCCAACATGCACGCAAAACAAAACCTCGAATATAAACCACATGACAAGACGAAATCATATTATTTCCAAACTCCATTAACGATAAAACACAATGTACATGGCTAATCTCATAATCTAATCATTGCAAAGAACACAATAAACATTCATTCAATGATTCCCAAAATAAATTACTAACTTAAGCCTTTGGAAGTTTTTAAGAAAATGCAACACCAATATTGCCCTTATCGATAAATAAACAAACTTCCCCTACATAATTATCTTCAAATGCATTATGAATATATCATATTTAAAGTTCATAATAAGATGTCTAAGTCATTATTTTTATACATAATAATCTTTCCAACTCAACAAGAAATTTAAAGTTCAAAAGTTCAAAATTGACAAAATTAAAATGTCCTATTTATTATTTCAAATTGACATTATACTCCTATGGTCATTCTTGGCAAAGTAAGAAATAATTCTTAATATTAAAATTTATCATTCCAAATAATCCTATGGTATAAATATATGTTTTTATAACAATAGTATGTACCAAAACACAATAATAGTTTTCGACTAGTGATGGAAGATAAACAAAAATCAATGCAAAGAACAAATAAAATAAATAATATAAATATCGATTATAAACTCTAGGTTTCTAATAATAGTGATATCGGTATTCTATTGTGAAGGCACAACCTATGGGTAGTTACAATTGAACCTTACTAGAAATTAAGTACCAGATCAAACTTACCTTCTCATGCAGCAATTATAGGTAAGAGTAACACTTAACAAATAAGATAGTAATACTCCAACGAATAACATGATAAGCATTCAAACGATTTTGACAAGTATTGTATTGCCTTAATCCACTGATTTCAAATACACGTCTCAAGAAAGCTTACACAGGCATTCATGATATGTTTATTCTTCCGTTACATACAGTCATCTGTGCGCTAAGAGAGAGAGAGAACAAGAGTTTAATCAAAGACAAGGAAAGTACTATAACAACCACACCCAAACGCATGGTAAATAATGGCTTTCACGAGATATGCATGCCTTTACATGCAAATAAAAGACATGTAACATATTTACCATAGAAAAGGACAAAATAAAATTCTTGCAGACTTTAAAGATTACAGGCATGATTCCAAAACAAGACAGATAACATTATAAGATTTCAATGTTCTTTTTTCAAGCAAACACCCATTTGAAAGGGAGGATATTTTAAGCATTCAGTGGTAGCTTCACGCAGGTTACATACTATTTACATGCATAGATAGGCTGATCTAAACCATAATCCAAATTGAATTCAAAACAAAAGATGGATCTTGTAGAATAAAATTTTCTAAAACAAAAATTCAGACAAAACAAGGAGATACTTAGGGATGCGTGAATACACTGGGACTTGGAAGCTTAAAGAAGAATCTTAAGTTGAATATTATGCACAAAAGGATGTGGCTTAGGAAGTAGAACAAAATTTAGTGCTTGAATAGAGAGCTCATTTAAACAACCGCCTCACATAAGTCATCAAAAACTAAAGAAAAAAAAAAGACAATCTCCTATAGGCGTGGCTATAAGGCTTTCAAAAATAAATTTAGATTAGATAACTCTTAATGAAACGAAGTGCAATATATACAAGGCGGCTTTGAAATTTGAAGTAACATTATGGAGAGATGATAGATACGGTTGCTCAAGGAGAAATAAATTGCCTTTCATTACAAATAGAACCCGAATTGAATAATGTAGAGACAAGTAATAGGCAGCCCCAATAGCCACCCAATCTGGTTATTAGAAGAAAGATTGACAGAAAACAACAATAATATAAATTTATCCCGAATTTAGCATA